>JAZGTJ010001851.1:2603-19015 GCA_036877575.1 Botia almorhae
AAACTGCAATCAGTGGACAAATTATAATATAATATAATATAATATATATAATTATTTGATTATTAAAATTTTATCAGCAAAAATGTAACAGACAGATACATTTGCTACTAAAAGGCAGCATGACTTTAGAAATAGCGGCATAACCACTAACTACTAAGAACTGTAGATATACTAATAACTTGAGTATTTATAATGACAGTCTTGGACAGCGCTGATAATTATGACCCGTGGCTAATGAGGGAAAAAATCTGTTTGTGTGGGCTCAGTATGCGTTAGCATGACTTCAATTGGGCGCACACACTTACACAGTATATATGCGCAACACTACCCCAGCTTGTTCCAGATGGCAACAGAAAGAAAATGTCTTGAATTAATCAGTCTCCGCTAATGTTTTCAATCCTCGTATCTCAGAGAGCTTAATCCTCACAACTGTGCAGCAACCTCATCTGTACTCACAAGAGCAGTCTGACAGAAAGCCAGAAGAAAAATACAGTAGAAATAAAATAATTGAGCCGGATTGTACATTAACATCCTGTGCTTAATAATTTACACGAAGAGGAAATGAAACGACAAAGAATTAGTCAGCAACCAGACAGACTGAGTGTACTGTACAGTATTGTACATGAGATACAGTAGAGTGGACTGTGTAAATAACACTGTGCGTCACTATGATTATGACATAATAGTGCTCAGCTCTTTTAAATAACCATTTACAGTAAACATAGAGAAACAGAACCCCTCCAAATACACACATGCATTTACACACAGCCATTGACTGAATGTAAGAGATTGTAAACACAGGGGAGTCTAACACATGCATACTGTAACTACACTATTCAGTACTGAACAAATATACAATCATTAACCACTGCAAATGGTCCTGCTTGTATATTTGAAGAAAGACCCAGGGGCTGAATTTCTAATTTTGCTCCCCAGTTGTAACGCAAATGACTGTAGCCCATGGTCGAATCAATAGTGCTGCTGAAGACTGTAACCGATGCAGGAGTCAGTGAGGGTGAAATGAATAGAAATGTTCTGTCTGTATTACTGATTCAGCTCACTGCAGAGTGGAGCCTGAGACTGCAGAATAGAGGAAAAGTATTGGACAGACAGGACAGATAGATAAACAGACAACCATATATATATATATATATACACACAGACAGATAGATAGATAGATAGATAGATAGATAAACAGACATAGATAGCCAGATAGATGTGGGGGAGGCTATTTTATATTCGGGGACCCTGGGTTGGATGACAGTCTTTGTGGGGATTTCTTGGCTTGTCTAACCACCACTGATGTATAGAAAGTGAGTTAGTATGTATAGGATGATGAAACCACGTGATGCTGAACCTAATGGTGTAGAAGGAAGGGGGGAGCGTATGAAACAGCAGCTGAGGGGCAGATGGAGTGTATGAGATGAAGTGTGTTTATTCTGTGTGTGAGGTTTTGGTGATGTGCTCCACAGCTTCCTGGCCTGCTTCCCCATCTTGAGCTCCATGGATCAACACACTGAATCTGGATGAGCTTTCCCTCAGTTGTGTGTGACCTCCCTAATACCACAGAGACACACACACACACATCAACACGGCCAGACACTTTCAGAGGTTCAAACACAATCTCTATCTCAGAACACTGTTGTCCACAAACAGAAGTCTAAACCACTATATTGAATAATAAACACCCTTAAGGGGGTATTTAGACTTTGTCACTTCATGCATCTTAATCAGATTGGCTAAGCACATTCAATTTACACTTGGCCACATAAATGTGTCTCTGCACAAATAATATCAATCTAATATGCTGTTCCAGCTCTGTGTAAGAGATAATGTGCAGTCAGCCGGTTGCTGATGTAATGCGGTAAACACATGTGACCCGAACTACATGCACAGAGTTGCGCCATGCACTGTATGCTTAAAACATCTTTATGACTGGATGACTATCAGGTTAAATGCATGAAGTAACCAGGTATAAATGTTTTGAAAACACTCATACAGTTGCTTTGTAAACAAATTACGTTTAAGATGTTGTTCCTTCATACAGGAATTGGCTTTTAATAAACCACTTACGATACATGATGCATTTCCTGTTTCCCTAGGGAACAATCTAACAAGAATCACTAGATGTTCTCTATACTGTCTCTCTCAGATGGGACAGACACTCAGTTACACGCATTTGATTGCATTACATCACGGGGCAGTCCATGCGGCAGCTATCGAGTGAACATCTGTCAGATTAACTAGACTGAAATGCACATCAACATGCATAAGGTGTGCTGACTTATTCTGGCACTCCTGGTCCCCAGCGCTACTAAACCAGCATCCTCTGGGCTTGAAAACAGGATGAGCAATGGCTGAAGCTATGGTGCTGCTGAGTCATTTTGGCATGGACCCTAAAAAAAGTCCCTTAAAAAAAGAAAAGGATATTACAAGACCTAAATTGAGATGATGCATGGTACTATGTCTTAGGCAATATCAGCTACAGTCCACTCTGCTCTTTATAGGAAGTGACTGTCTTGTTATTTATAATGTAAATGCAGTATTCATATTCACAGTATCCGGCACCAGTGTTTAAGTGCAGCACCAGACAGCCAGAGATCTGAACTTTATTAAATGATGAAAGGTTTGGAATCTGAGGAATGGATACAATAGAGTTGACACTACTTTGTAAGCTTGAAACAGCCAATTAATTGGACATTTGTTTGGTGAAGTGCCCTTTGCTCGACTAAAAAGCAAAGATAAAATCTCTCAAGGACATGGATAGGTCAAAAGGAGAGTTTTGCCTCAACATTTCCATAAATTGGGCCTTTAAGAGCTCTGTGCTTTTTTCTTAATTTCTACTTCTTTTGTAAGTCATTTTTTGTCAGTGGGAAGGCAATGGGTGTGCTATCAATTTAAAAAAAAATCAAACTGTGAAGCCATTTTGTATGGTGCTATATGATATTGCACCACGCTGGCATAGTATTAAATGATGGTATAGTATTAAATAATAGTAATTTAATTGTCATAAACTACCTCCTCCGAAAGCATTATTTCTGCTTAATGACCACGTACGTACGCATTATTAACGTATGCAACATTTTATTTTCCTGTACAAAAGTCTCCTAATAATGTAGCATTAGCATTATGTTATATAATATATAGCTCTTTGCAGTTCTATATCAATTTTAAATTCACTCCAATTGTTACAGCCTGAGACAGAGATTAAAAATATATCAAGTGCAAAGAGGACAAAAAGACTACAGCGAACAAATTAATGTTGCCACAGGGAACAGGAAAGATAATATATGACGTTGATAAAAGAGTTCAGTTTCAAATTGTCAATTTTTATGCATTAGACTTGAATCACTGTATTTTGTGTTTCTGTTAATAGGTAGTCCACAAAGAAAAAGACACATTACAAAGAAAGAAACAAAAAGAGAATTCTACAATTCTACAATAACAGAAAATTAACTGGACAACTGGAGAGTCTCTGTGTTTAACCTGGTATAAGCGCAGGGCTATGTTGGCTATAGCACTGCAGGTGGTATGATTTGCAGCAGTAATATCACCGTGCTGGATCCCAAAACACTCTAAACTCTTTCCGCCACATTCCTCTTTCATTGACACACAAACAGCATCATTACATGCAGAGAAACAACAGAGCCACAATCTGTACACTTGGTACATTAAGGCTCATGTAAGACAGTTTATTGTCTCTCTTTTCCCTTATCTCATAATCTCATATTGTACAATTTCTACAAACACTTTACGAGCTAGTAGACACACACACAGAGAGAAAGATATTCAGTTATACAATAACAACTTTAATTAACAAATTTTACTACATTATATAATGCTTATGTAATGCATTCTCAAAGTCGCTTGCAACGTCACAACAATTTCATCTCTTACGCAGCTTCCACTGTTCCATTATCATTTTATTTAAAAAACAAAATGAGAGAATGAATTGTATTATGCTTGTATTTTGGTACTTAGTCTTATTCTGTCTGTGTGGTATGACTGCGGTTCTGCAATAATTCACTTTGTCTTGTCAACTATGCCAGCTTGAAAAACATCAGTTTCAACAACGCATCAAGCATTCCAACACAAAGCACAGAAGCTAATATTGGTTTTAAATGAGATAAAGCTTTAAAATACATCTTTGATGTCTTTGCCAGCAATCGAATATTAATTCTGAAGTCACTTTTGCTCAGCCAGGCACAACAGAAACTTCAGTGATACACCACGCACTTCCATTAACTGCAGAAATGGACACTTTAATCTAGTCTTTTTCTCTCTAAATGGCCGCAGTGCCTCAGAATAAAAAAAGAAACTGTTTAGCGGTCTTCTCTGCACCAATTCTTTTCTTTTCCAGACAAAAAAAACACTCTTTGCTTATGTGTACACACAGCATCCAGCTAGTGGAGAAGAGACAAGCTTTATCCTGTTTGTTCATGAGTTTGTTTCCTCAGAGTTCCAGTCAAATCGTTTAATTACACTTGGTGAACTCTTGTGGGAAGAAATTCGCCCGTAAAGTCAGCATAAGAAAATATTAGAGTCTTAAACTTCGTCTGCAGTAACTAGAGAGTTCGGTATATCATTTCCCGCTCCAAGTTCTGTCAGCCTGCCCTTGAAGCTCCTTGTTGTCTGGCCACTTGTTTTCCCTTTGCCTTTTCTACTCCCTGGAGTAAGGCAGACATTAGAAGGACAACTTTTATACGCACAAATATGAATACACACCGACTCCAAACATTTTTAGCTGTCTGCTCTGTCAGCTCCTGTCACCAAATCTTTGTGGGACACGTTCATGTTCCCGGAGAGACCGGAAAAGACAGATAAACAGCAGTAATACTGGTGACAGGTCAATGAGGGAATGTGCGGGACATATGAAAAAATAGTGGACAGGACCCACATTTAAAGGGGAAGTGGGGCATCATTTTGAACAGTAAAATACCTTTTCCTGTCATAGCTTAATGTTCATAGACGACTACAAGACCTCCAATGGTGGCTTTTAAAACGTTTGTTGTTTATAAGAAGTCCATCACAGTTTCACAGCTGTTATTCTAGAACGGATAACAAAGCAAAGCCTCTTTGCTGCAACTGAGGACCCATTTTTCATAAATACTGTGTGCCGTGTCTTCAGTTTATTCAGTGGATGGAGGGTCTTTTGGTGCTGAGTCCTAAGACATACATAAAATGGATGAGTTGATTCTGTAATGTTATTCATTGAGAAAAATTAAACCTCCCAAAAAGGAGATCGAGATGCAAATTTCAAAGCAGGATTTTATGGATGACGAATACTAAAAGCTTTCTTTGTCATAAACATCAGAAAACTTTCAAATCATGTCTGCACGAAGATGCAAACTTTCATAGGGAGAAAGCAGGAGGCATAAATTTCACAGCATATAATCTTCTGTTTAATGCTATTTAATATGTGCTGTTATGAATGTACTCAATTATTCATACTTTCAATAACTGAATCAATTTTAAACTGAATAAAATTGACTTCACCTCAGCTGAAAACTGCAGCTTGTGTTCTTTTGTAGATACTTTGTCTCTTAGTTCTCAAACTATGACAAAAATAAGCGCCAAAATACCTCGTTTTGTTCCCTCTCTGTTCCACAGAAGTTTGACATATGCTTTCAGTGTGCACCTGCAGCATGCTGTCTGTACAGTTGAGTTCTGCCGAGTACTTTAGTTTGTCAAACAGCTCTGTTCCCCTCCTGCATCTCTCTGCATGCCAGGCATCAGGACCAGCCTTCAGCCCAGCAGCACATGAGGAAAGGCGAGACTTGGCCATCGTGTTCTCTTCTCTCTCTCTTCTCAACACATCTCCATTTATAGTTTCAAGTCATGAAAGAGGCTGATGGGAAAACAGTGAGAGATAAACGAAAAGCAAGCAATAAAGTAAAAGACGGGGAGGCGAGCTAGCATCTGCTAGTGTCCAGTCACAGTGTGGGGCTGATAAATCCAAAAACGCTTGAGTCCTGCCAACCCTACACCTTTCAATTACCCGGCATGCCTGCCTCTGTGATTAATGAGGACCTGGGGTGAATCCTAAATCCTGGCAACAGTGGCCAGCTCCAAAAATAGAGAATAAGGGAGAAACTGGAGTAAAACCAAGACTTGCAGAGGAAAAGATGACCACAAAATAAAAGGATAAAAATGTGCTTTTCACAGGTAACTGTGAAATGAAGGGCAAGACTAAAGAGTGAATAATAGAAACACGATAGATTGTACATTTTCCAATAACATCCAGTTTTAATAGTTTAATATAGAGTATAGGTCAATAGAGTGTAACAACATGGACTTGACAATTTATAACGTACTTTAGGGTGCAATGGAAGCACCCTGTAAAATGTTCTATTTATTCAGTTACACACGTTTTACCATTGCATCATTGCATCTTTAACAGATAAATACTGCATTTATCACAACGTGTCAAGCTCCCTCTGTCTTACCATGCACTGTGTTACAGATTGTTGACTTTTTCTTTTGAATCTGCTCTAACAATGTAAAAAAAGACAGCAGACAGTGTGGTCTTACCATCTGGTCCCCCAATTAAATTAACAATATCCCTTTACTTTTACCATACAACTACACTTTTTTTTCTCATGTTTTACTCCCCAGATGCTCGCTTGCTGCATGTCCCTCGCACAGCCTACTTTTGCTTTATCCCCCTTTTTGCAATAGACTCAAGACTGTTATGATAACATAACGCATATTTAATTACCCATCAATGTTTTTAATCATGAGAGGCTAGCAAAGAAACAATGGTTATAAAAAAAACAGAAGAGCCAGGGGCCGAAATGAGCACTGCAGCAAATGACAGAATGAACAGATAAAAAGCGTGAAGGGGCGGAGATGAGGATTATAAGATATGAGGAAGGGGGTGGGCAGAAGGGTGAAGTTACACATGTGAGAAATACAGCATGTGACAGATATTAAGGGGTGAAAGCGAGTTGATGATAGAACAAGCTCACTAGCCATCATGAGTATCACTGAGTGCCATTATATCTTTATTAAAATGTAGTGAGCTACGCTGCTAGCTACTTCTGCTAGCAATGCTACTTGTTTATCACTTGGATGTTTAACCTCACAGCACGAGCTCGGCTCTCCATCACTGCCTGCGGGCAATCACTCAAACCCCTGCTCTCCCATGTCACACACTCACTCATCAACAAACGCAGTGCCATCGCTGTCCCAGCATCCCATAATATTCTAACCTCTGACTGAACTTCCCATTTAAACATCCTCTAATTGTATCTACTTACCTCCAGGTGGCACATGCCGAATAACAATTGATTTATCCTTGTATCTCTCTTCGGTAATGGTTCTTGAGGGGCCTACTTGCCGTTCCATAATATCATCTTACTAAAGGTTCTGTAATATGGACTGGCACTGTAATCCAATTACGATAGTCCATAATACACTTGTGACTACAGTATGGGTCAGTGGTCTACAGTATGGCTGTAATATGGCTCCTAATCAGTTTACAAACAGAGCTTCTTTGTCTGTAAATGATAAGTTATTGTCTGTTGCTGTCATTAGCAAAAAGCAATGTTTCACATAAACTGTTTTCTGACCACATCTGTTAATTTCTGTCCCTCTTTTTGGGCTGAGATATTACTCTGCTCTAAAGAGACAGGAATCAATGACTTTAACAACACACTCACAAGTCGCTGCTTACTGGTTTTGACAAAGGACCTTGCAGATTTATTTAAGATGTACAGAATGGTTTTAAATATGAACACACAATCATTTTCCAAGTGTAAAAGTATTCTACTGTTGAATTATATATGAAACTATATATAGTTTATAGTTATATAAAATAATTATAACTATAAAATGTCTATACACACAATTAAATGTTCCTGAATGTATTCCATTGTATTCATTTATTAATCATCTTAAAAACATGCATGTAAACGAGCAAATTCTCTTTACCTAAAAATAGCCCATAAATATCTTTAAATGGTGACAGAATGTAATTAAAGCGTATGCGCAGGTTATTTGTTCATAATGAATGTTCATTATACGTGCAATATGTTGTATTTCCCAGGTTTTTTAACATATTATAACTGTCTGTTATCAGAATGACTTTGTCCATGCACATATATTAATAAAGTTTCCGCAACAGCAGATATTTAAAATAAGGTCTGTGTATATAAAGCATACATCACCAATAGACAGTTTCTGATTAAATTTCTTGAATTTACAATCAAGGAAGGTAATATTTCCACTATTGCCTGTCCACCCTGCTTTATTATAAATAATGTGGAGGGCTGTGCAGTATTGTATTTTGAGAGCTGAATTGACTACATGTGCTACTTAGAGGACCTTTACTGCATGATGCAGTCAAGTCTGGCACTGGACTTCAGCATGTTCAGCCTTCCACACATTTGGAAAAGCACCAGCAGTGCTTGACGCAAACCCAGGTTGCAGTAACACTGATGGATTGCAGAATTCATTGCCAACGTTTTCAAAATGTAGTAACAGTTTAAATCTGGAGCACTGTAAATTGAATCTATTTCTAAGAAAAGCAGAGAGTGCTCGTCTCGACAGACTGAGCAGTTTTAAATATATATGCTCCTTACAGCACTAAGTGCCAGAACTTCTCCCATTCAAAACATTTAGTTCCTGTATGCATGTGTGCATCACGTGAACTTGGGTACCATCAAAAATGCAGATGCATTAAACCTAATAAGGTTAATATAGTTTGATGTTGTTATATGGAGCTGTACAGGCCTGATGGCTAATTAGACTGTCATTCAAAACTTTGCATTTACCTCTCATATCTCCCTTATTTCTCTGTTTTAGTTGTGTGCTTTGCTTTGCCTAAGAAGCCAAGAGAAACATTATGATGCTGTCAAATGGAGCTTGTGTATGCTTACAAAGGTGTAGACCTCTCTCTCTCTCTCTCTCTCATAAATTAGTGTTTTCAAAAAGTCAACTGTGTTAATGACTGCAGCATTTCAATTTTATGCCTGATCATTTACTTCAATATTGGCAGCACATAATTGCTCATCAAACTGAGCGTGTCACTGCTGCAGACATGTTCAGATGCTTATTATTCATGTTAGGGCTGAACTCCAGACATTTAACACGTCTTAAAATTGCAAGGGTTTAGCTGCTACATACGTAGATCATCAAAACAGCGTACAAAACGTGACTGTGTGCGGGCCACGCGGTTAAAATGAATAAAGACATGCTGATTTTCCATCAGGACCGCTCTGAGTGAGATACTGAGGGAGCCACATTATGGAGACATGCCTGCTGTCAGTCACTCTAAATCTGTTTGGGAAGAGCTGAGGAGCTGCCAGAGAAGTTGGTGTGGGGGGAGGGAGGCATTTTATCCCTCAGTGAAGGCAATGACACATGGGCACTGGACTGAGTTGAAGCTGGCTTGGCTTTACTAGCTGCATAGGGCCAACGCATTAAATAGTTCTGTAACACAGGAAACGCAAGTCTGTTGTGCAGGGACCATATCCATTCTAACAATTTTAAGTTGTTATTTTCATAACTTCACTAACATTTTTATTAGGTAACAATTTTAAATGTTCTAGGAACATTCAAAATGTCCGGTTTTGTAGACGTTTATTATTATTACTGCTGTTGGTAGAACGTTATTCAAACTTTATTTAATTTTGTAACTTTCGAAAACATTCCACCAACAATTTCAGAATAACAATTTGATATATAATTTAAAAACGCGTTCTACTAGTGTTACCGCAAGAAACATTAGAGAACATTAGCCAACGTTCCGAGAATGTTTCCTGCTTGCTGGGATGCTACATGCCTCAACCCTTCATCAGGACACGGGTCTATGAGTAACATCATATGAAAGATCTCAGGATGCAGGAACCGACATCAAAGGCAGAACGGAAATGACTTGCCTAAAAACTAGAGGCGAGAAATAAGAAACCTTGTGAGATGAGAAAGGTACATTTAAGCTAAAACCTGCTGTAAAACTGCTGCTCTAATGAGATTCCAATGCTTTGCTTTTCTTTTCATTAAGTATGATGTCAGTCTTGCTGAGGAGGGACAGAATTATCCAGATGTTCTGGAAATGTTTGGCAAGATGCTGCAACGTAGATAGAAGTTAATGAAGGCAGGGTGTCAGTGGAATGCTGGGAGAGACAGAGCCCCTGGGAGACAGATGCTACCAAAGCTCTGTGGTAATAAGGCTGGACTGAAACAGGACTGTTCTCCTCCCCTCCTCCTTCAGCTAAACTCACTGATTCTTCCACTCTAATTGGACAATGGGGGCGCAGAGCTGGTAATGTTACACACAATCAAACCAAACACACATGAGCACACGCTAGCACAGTCACACACAAACATACAGGACAAAATGTCATACCATGATGCTACAGTACGAGAGATCTCATTGGTGGGGCTGTTTGGATGGAACCATAGCTTACATGATATTTATCCTCATCCACATCTAAGCAGCAGTGCTCAGCTGCTGGTCACAACACCATTGATCCTGAAGGAGAAATGATGTGACATTAAACATTGTTACATTAAAAATGGGTGTGGGGGTTACAAAGAATTCATATTGAACCCAAGACATATTAATTATTTTGTATATTATTTTGCAGTTGATGGTACTAATAATGAATTTCACGTTTGCTTTTAAAGGCAGCATATGCATTTTCAGAAAGGCTAGCAATAGCAAGCTAGCCTTGAAATCATAAGAACTCAAAGCCACGCCTCCTCACACATAAACGCGTACATAGTTTGACATGAACGATTGGATGAACATTTTATGGTCCCGCACCTTCCACAGAAGATATATATGATATATAAATGATTATACATTATTCGGTCGGCACTTGACGTACAATGTAACCTTTGGTTACTAAATCAAAACCAGCTGATCATAGATCCAAACCGCGCACACTCTCTCACTACTTTCCCCTCTCTCGCCTGCTAATATAGGACACATCAATTTTTCACATGCTATCTCTCCTGCTTTTATAACGGAGCCACAAGCGGCCGTGTCATATTCACCATTAAAATCGCTTTTGCTCCCTTCTTCTCCTTCAGCTGTTGCTGCTTATGGGACAGCTCGGTAAGCCAATGTATGCAGTGAGCTACACTTTACATAATCACAGGATTAAGTGTTTGAGCTGCCTGCGGTTGCCGGGGCTCCTGTCCGAAGCTGTGATAGAGGTTCATCTCGGGTGCTTTCGTTTTGTGATGCATCGTCCCCACTCTGCTGTCTCTTCACAAGCAGCATGGGTAAGACCCAGGGACAGTGATACGTGGATTAAACAGGGGAAAGCTTCACAGGAGCTCAGCCTGATAACCTATTCCAAAACCTCACCAATACAACGAAACCAGCAGTCAGCGCGATTCTGTTTATCTAAAGTCCCACCACGCTCTGTTCTGACACAGGATACAGCACTCTCAGCAGGCTCATTAAAGGAGAGATGACATTTTTGCGTGTGTATGATTCTTGTGCATGAATGTGTGTCACTTTATGATTTCCTCTCATTCACTGAGGTTGTGTCTCATTCCACTCTTGAGTTCTGTATGACATAAATCTTTATACACTGATTCGGACAGTAGAAAGTGACTTGAGTCATTAAACATTTAAATGCTGATGACTTAATTACCTGCGACGTGTTTATGATGCCAGATGCTAGAGATAGCAGGTATTTATCAACCATACTGCTGCATAACATCTAATGCATTTTTGTTGTAGCTGTAAAGTACAGTGATATTTTTAAATATGTTCTAATGCCGCTTTTTGTTAAGCAAAAAAATAACGTTCTTTTCTAATGACATGACAATTATATTAAAGCGAATGCACAATACAAATTATACACAAATAAACACATTAATGAAAGGGAGAGGGAATTTTCAGGCTTCTGTAAACATTTTCACTAACGCTTGTGTATGATCTGAAAGACTATTTCCTGATGCTCACTGTTTTTTGCAATGCATTCTGGGAATTTCTAAAAAGCCACAATGCGACAACATTAGTGCACTTCCCAAGCAATCAGCCATTTCTTTCTACACAATGAGACAGGATTGAGAAACACCCCATATGAATGTGGACTTGTATCCATCAATATATAGATTTTTTTCAAGAACATTTGAAAATTATATTGTTTCACTTACATGCCCAATTAAGCTTGTATGGGCCAATGTACTGTACTGACTACATAAATAGCCGTAATACAATCATTATAAATCAATAATTCCTTATTAAATGTATATTATACAATAAAATCACTACAGGCTTGTTCAGCGCCTCTTAACTTGTTTGCAATACATGCATTTGGGTTTGTGTCCCCTGTTTGCATTTCAAGCAGTAACCGGCAATTAAAGTGAAAGTGTAAAAGGTAGCACAGTATAGAGTATACAATGCCCTGCTGTCTATTGAATAAATCATATCCACACTAATGAGATCTCTCTGCTAATGGGTTTTCAATGAAGTGTGTCTTCACACAAAAAAATGAATTCGCAGTCACTGCAAACACACTGATATGCACACGCTCACAAACATAAAGCGCTTAGTGAAAGTCCAATGAGCTCGTTTCTCCGTCAATGTCTGCATAAACAACAACTACCGCAGGATGCGGGCCGTGAATGCAGGCAAAATACAAAAGCTTTCGTTTCTGTTTAAAATAAAACAAACAGTGAAAACTGCACTGTGACAGAATAAATTAAGGGTTCATTTGTGGCGAAAATATATTTCCTAGCGTTGATCAATTGCCCAATGTGCTTTTAATTAAGGCTGGCATGGGTTTATACAGCTTTTTTTTATTTAAATGCATGAATAATTATCCATAAACCCCACCAAAACAAATACACACTAAGGTTAATATTTTTAACACCACACTATGTATTTCTTTGTGTACCTCAGTCTCTGTGATATCTCACCTGCTTAAAGGTTCCAAAAACAAATTTAACTGTATACTAACATTTATTTTGCAGCTATTTGACGTATGCTTTTCAGCAATGCACCAGGTCTAAATAAAACCTCTGTTCTCAAGTAACATTAATTTAACATTGCATAACTGAATGTTGTTTACTGCAGTTTTTCATTTCATCAATACTATATATCTATTTGTCACAGTGGCAGGAACCAGGATTCATTTTTTTGATTTCTGTTTGTCCAACCAATTGCGGATGCTCAGGAAACCAGGTTGAAAATGGCCATTATTTTTGCAATTTAATTTGGTCCATTTGCCATTGAACTGATACTTCTCACCTTTAGGGTAACTTTTATGTCACACATTTTCAGTCCTTAGCCATTAAGTCTTCTACCTGATTCAGCTTGATTCTTGCAATGATGAAACTCGACACTTTCTGTCCTGATTGACAGAAAATCATCTGATTGACAGTTCAATATCCGGACCCATTTATCTGGAAATGGAAGCTAGCACAGAGGGCTGAGGGGTTAACGCCGCTCTCAGAGCTGAGAAATAGCACGGGCACACAGACATATCAATTCCTCTGAGATTCTGACATGCACGCTGTGTTACGGTAACTGTATGCTACTGTAGCACGACAAGGCGCTAGCAACTTCGAGGTCACGGGTTTGATTCCCAGGCCAAATGAAGAAAATGTTTACCCACACTGTAAATTGCTTTGAATAAATCTGCCTGCATACATGTAAATGTAATTTTTTTTCTATTATGTGTAGCACTGTAAATAATGTAATTAGATGTAATGCCACTCACGCAGGTGGCACTCAATTTGCATTCCATCTTGGAGACACAGTACCCAACTCACAATAATATTTACCTACATGTGATGAAGGTTATTACATTTTCATTACACACTAATTCTACAGTGAGAAAATGTGATTGCTCAAAGATTGGAACTGATGTGTGAGACACAAATAATTCAACAATCCCAAAGTTTAATCAAATATGAGAATGAATAAGGGTTCAAATCATTGTAGCTCAGGTGTGTTAAACCATGGTCCTCATCAGAGAGGGAGTTTCCAGTCTTAAGAAAGTGAGATAAACCCAAAACCTTGAGAAATCTATTGGATTTGTGGAAACACTGTGTGAAGACACAAGAGTAGGTAACTGGACACAGTCAGTTTGAACGAGTGATTAAAGGTTAACCAAGCAGCAAAATTGACCCTTCAAATGTCTGAAACCATCTTCACTTCGGCGCAAATTCAGTGTTATCACTACTCAAGGAGAAGTGGAACGCCAGCAGGACGTTTTCCTCAACTAGACAAGAAACCTTGATCAGTTTCTTGCTGATGAGTTTGTCACACCACTGCATGGTGCCACAAGCTCACGATAAGGCCAATAGAGGAAGACATTTTACTCAGCTTTAATTGTATCTCAGACCCTGTCTATATGATAGGCCAAATTTTATTAGTAGTCCCATAGCAGATAAATAGCAAGTAACTAATTGGGTAGCCAATGTTCTCCTTCCACTAAATTGTTCCTCTGCAGTCTGCCTTTGCACAGATGTTCCTCTTTGTGCCAAGCCCCTCCAACAATCCAAGGTTTTCTTCTACGCCCACCAAATGGCCGTTGCGACCGAGCCAAGCTTCTGTATTAATGAGCCTAACTCCACTCTGTTTTAATTTCAATTCTAATTGGTCTGTAGCTTAGCCTGCTTCTTGATATTGATCTTTGCTGCAGTGTACCACTGAGATGGGACGCAGAGTTTTGTCTATGTGGGCCTTTGCGTGGTTTAAGCAGGTCCAATTAGAAACATCTATTGCTATTGTCCAGTTTGTGACTGCTAGTGTTGTTTCCTCTCTCTGGCTCCGAGATGCTCCGTTACGTCTGTGTTACAGAGTACAAGCTCATTGTTTAAGCTCCCTTTGTTGTCTTTATACTTGCCATTGTGTTGTTGTTTACTCCAATTATTTACCCTACCTCAGTCTTTAAACCCCAGACCCTAAGTGCCTCAAATTGCATCAGGGACCGTTTTTTTTACTGGGTTGCCATGGTGACTGACTGAGTCATCCGTTGCTCCACTCTGGCTTTGAGCCTCAACTGCTAACCTCTGCCTGCATGTATCCTGTTCTGTGCTTCTCTCCCTCTTTTTCTCTGACTCTCTCTCCATCCTTTAGTATGATTATGTTGGACTCTCCAGTAAACAGAGCGAGAAAGCTGGCACACTGCTGACATTCCACTTTTAATGACTACATTTCTGCCCTGTATGGAGCTTCATCAGGTCAGACAAACAACCACATATTCTTTTTCTGAACCCTGATGTGTGAAATACAGATGGGTTACTATGTGCAAACAGATGGGCGTACAGTATATACTGTTCATAGTTCATATGTTACTCCTGGTTGTGGAAATATGGAAAATTACTTCAATGCACAGAAGTCAGTTGTCATACTTTTCAGTAAAAACAAGCCTATTTTCAATGCAAAAGAGACATTCCTGTATGTATTCAGCAAGGTGTTACAAACACAACAAATACAAGATGTAGCTGAGCACATTTATAGCATTTTAAAGAGCCAGTTCAGGTGCCTGGATCACACGGATGGATGGGTGCTGTACAGTCCCAGTAAAGTATGCCAGAACACAACGCTCTGCTGCATCTACAGCACTTATGCTGGGAAATTGTTTCCTGCATATTGCATTTAGAACAGATTTTGGGCTTGTTCGCTGTGTTACCTGATTTAGATAATTCCTATAGTGAACAAGGGGGCAAAACAACACAGACAGCATGTTCAAATAATAAATGCTACAAAACTTCTAATTCCCTACTGTATGCTTAAAAATGAAGAGCAATGCGTTCCTGCATGACTGGTTATGCAATCTTGTAGATTTCTCTGTGGCCTTACTGTTTATATCATAAGAAAATAATCCACAACACGGTACTGATGTCACATTAGTGTCTCATATTCTCGGCAGCTGTTCTGACGCAATACATATTCGTACTCTATTTACAGTCATGGCATACTGTATGTTAGAGCTGAAGCTGCTGGTGAAGGGATCACTTAGTAGGCTAATTCTGGTATGTTGACTGTGATTAAACCCTGTGATTCTGATGTTACTCGTGCACAATGTGCACAATGCTGTTATATTGTAATTCTCATTTGAAGGCTGGACAGTGTGAGCCCTTTTAGGATATTGTAATTTTGGCAGAATCACTGGATATGCGGATTCTGCACTGTTGATGAATGCATTGGTCTTGACTGAGAAGGCCTGCAGGATACCGCAGGCAGATTAAAAAGGACACAGAGTTTAAACTACAGAGAAGTTAGAAATTTTCTGTGTCCTTTCTCTTAAGCTTCAGTTCTGATTGGAGCACTTCTAAACGTGTACTCTAATGACCAGACAGTAATATCCATTTTTTGGATATTAAAAGATCTAAATATATTTTAAGTGCCTTTTAAAACTTTTATAAACTTTAAGGCAAGGATTTAGCAAGCCAATCATTAAAGTGAACTTTGTCACTTTAAAGTAAATAAAAGTGGG
>JAZGTJ010001851.1:19116-48995 GCA_036877575.1 Botia almorhae
TGGAATTAGTAAATCCCTGGTACACCGGCAGGGCACAATGAGGATGAGGCTTGGCATATTCAGGTCAACACTAGAGAGCGAAACAGGAGGATTGTGTTTAACTCCTGTTATCTGTAGCTGATCCAAAGTCAAGCAAAGACACTATATCAAAGAGATCCTAAAATCTGATTCCATGCCAGCACTAAATAAACAGCATCCTGCTCAATTCATTACAGCAATATAGAGAATGCAGAGCAGTTTGTTTCTGTTGCCTAGTTTTCAATTAAAAAAGAATGTTATTTTAATAAAATAACATTCTTCTACATAAAACATATGTAGATACATAAGCATGTGTAATACTAGTAGTCAATGTATATAGACCATCATTATTTAATAAGTAAATCTACTACCTATATGCATATATGTAACTGACAAATACAGTAACATGGGCATGCATTTATTCCACAGGAAGATTAGAATTTATATTTTATAAATGTATATTTAAGTGCTCTCACTGGCCATCATATATTTTTATGTTGTTCACTAACAATGATAAAGTTTAAAGCAGTTTTAGGTTAAGTATAATATAACATGCTGCTGGACATGCACTATTTGAAATGCTATGTCAACTACCCACATATACTACTAAAAAGGAAACAGGAAAAGCTTTTCTGTAAGGACTGTGATTAGCTGGTTTGACATTTGACTTCCTAATCATAGCTGCAACCACCGCTTGACATTTCCTCTTCAATCTCTCCATTAGGTCTCAATATCTATTAACACAAGCTTCAAATGGAAAAAGCGTGTTTGAGCAGGCGGGTCAAACAGAGGCACTGACACACACTGATTACTGTGCCTATTTATCAAACATTTCTATTTGTAGTTTATTTCTATTTGTAGTTTTTAAGCTTTGACATTGTGCATCGGTTGACGCATTATCACATATCACATGAGTTCATAGAGTTCCGTGTTATCATAGAGTTCCGTGTTAAATCCCTCGCAATCGACAAGACGAGAAAATAAACCAAGAGAGAAAATTTATAAAGTACTTTCCGTCCTGCTTCTGAGCCCTCATAAGGGGTAAAATGGGACCTTTTCCCCATCTTCGTTAAATAATATCAAACCTCTAAAAATATTTAAGCACAAAAGCCGGTTCAAATCAAAGCCACTAAATAGATCAACACTCTCTGAAATGATGCTACAAATAATATACTTCCAAACTTCCAAAGAACAATATGTTATTTATTTTGTCTGTTTACAGCGGAACCATCACATTTCTGCAGCTGTTTCAGGGCCCTTGTTTCACTGGCTTGTGGTCCAGCAAGGTAAACACATCACCCATAATAACCTCTATGGACAGAGTAGCCTGCCTTCGTAAGGGCAAAACTGATTTCATCAGCGCTACATAAGAATTGAAATGCCAATTCCAGTTCCGCCCCGGTAATTATAACTGACCCGTTTTACCAAACTGAATTTCAAACTGCAAGTGCATTATAAACATGCCTGCCGACTGTGAACGGCAATGACAGAAACACAGTGATCTTAACTCAGCCCAATGACAATCATTACAGGAAAGATAATAATTGTAATACAGATCTCTGGTACAATAACAGAATTTCCCTTCTGTAATTATGTTTCCCTAATTTGTCAATTCCAGACACCTGTCTCCCTCCCTGCTGCTGATGTCATGCTCCACTATGTTTGAGTTTGTGTGTGTTGGTTTGAATATGATGTTTACAAGGACACAAATGTGTTTAATGACAAAAGTTTTTTGTGAGGGCTAGGTTTAGGGGTAAGGTTAGAGAATAGAATATACTGTATAACACTAATAGAATATATTGCATAGTATAAAAACATTACGTCTAAGGAATGTCTCCATAAACATATATGCCAACATTTGTGTGTATGTGTGTGCAAGGTCAGAACAAATGCTTTCAAATTTGATGGATTATGATAAAACATTGACATGACAGTGAAGAAAGAGTGAGTAAGAGGGTGAAAAGAACTAGTTGAGTTGTGCCTGTGTTAACGAGACAATTTGACATTTACTGCTTTCATTTGTGATACAATAATGATGTCACTGGAACATGAAACATTTTTACATTTACCCATTATTAAGCTCCACTCTTCAAAGCTGCTTTGTATTATGCTGACACTTGCGTCATTACTATAGCAACGGATGTAGATATGCCAGATATCGACCGCGCTGTATAAACAAACTGATCTGATTTCATTAGCTGTAAAATAAAAGTGGAGACAAGCCAATTCAGATTTACAAACTGGAATTGGGTGTAAGCAAATCCTTCCAGTGCCTAGAGTCATATGCAATGTTTTCGGTTTGTTTTGAAGGTTGAAGTGCTTGATCATAAGCATTTCTCGCTCAGTGTAAACAACCTCCTAGAGCAAGATGGAACAAAGATGCCCATCACATTATCCCTAAACACACACTCACATTAACCAACCACAATTACTAATGCTCCATAGCTTCTAATTTACAGCATGCACCTGAAGCTCAGCATTTACATCTATTTGTCTCATGGTTGCTCAGTTAGATCTATCTGCAAGAGTGGTTTGAGGTCAACTAGCTGATGGATGTGGACCATGAAACTGCCAGGCACAGATAAGTACAGGAGGAGCCTGGAGAGCTAAAAGCATGGCTGGGTACCAACATATTCACAGACTCTATTTACCTGTGCTGGTCACACATCCCGGTCACACTTCAGCAGTAAGGTTTCAAGACTATAGACTGCATTTCCTGTACTTCTCGCATCAATTCAATGTTTTTTAGTTGAAAAAACGATTATTGAATTGCCAGTGGTGTTGTTTTCTATGCACTATGCCTGCGCTGTTGATATATTGATATATCTAATGAACACTAATAATAATGAACGTTACTTTTGTTTATGTAGCTTCTTTTCCTTGCTTAAGGTATTTTGCAACAGGGGGTCAATAAGGGTATCATAGGGGGTCTGCCAACTATTGGTTTTATCTTAAACTAAATTGTTGTGAAAAAATACAAACATGAATTAAATAAAAAAACAAAACTATGGTAACTTAACCTAAAGTTCAGCTAAACATTTAAAAGCCTCTCCCACGAGTAAAATTCAAATGTAAATATATATAAATACATCAATAATGATGTTTTAATTGCTTTGCTATATGAGCATCATAAAGTATATCAATACATTAATGTGGAACCAGTCTGTCAAAACCAAAACACATAAGAAAATCAGTAAGACAACAAACACAATATGCAATATTGTATGGGCAGCCAAGAGTCAAGAATGACATCAGGTGTATAAATTATGGCACATAAATGTAAATTAGAGGTGTGTGGGTGGAGACTACAAATATGTGATAAAGTTTTCACCATGGGTGTAAGTGGGTCCAGCAGAGCTGTCCTTGAAGTCGGCTCGGGTCTATACGTGCACGCCTAGAAAATATTCTATTAGACCGTATCATGGGGGCAGGGCTGCTTGTGCGCTACTGCTGCTAATGCACTGAGCTCCGATGCCCAGGGTGATACAGCTAGTCAATGTAATTCACAGTCACAGAGGAGTCTGGAAAGGGAGGGGCTGTTTGCTGCCTGGTGCCTGCCAGCTTGCCTGCTTTGATCTCCTGCTTTCTCACAGCGGCTCTGATTCACTGAACCAGCCTATTCTCATGTCACATAGAGTCACTCCCCCAGAAGCAATGTTGGGTGTGGGGTACCTGCTGCGCACCGCTTGTGGTAGGACACACACCGAAGCCATTATATACAGACCCCTCACTCTGTTTGGGTTGATTTTTTGGATATGCTTATTATTGGTCACCTTCTTTTTGCATTAATAATTAACAAATTGCCTGGTGAAAAAAAGGTGTAATTAAGGTTGCAGTTAGAAATGTGCACCTTAAACACAAGCTCACTCACAAATCCTCAGGTTCATTTTGATTTGGATGTGATGTCTGGATGAGTCTATTCATTTTGACCTGTTTAGACTAATTAGCAGACCAGTTTCCAGATAATTGACAGACATTATTGCATTGACATCCTATTGCATTGGGCATTCTGCTAAAAGATCAGCTTAGACCAGCATTGTTTTTCTGGTGATGCTAGTTGACCAAACAAATATTGCTGGTGAAGCCAGTCATCCGAAACACAACATATCTGAGTGTTTTCAGCAGCGTAATTAGCCAATCATAATGCTATAAACGTGCGCCTCCTGTCATGTGACTTTGCCCATATTTACCATTTCCTTTCTCATATTATTATTCTTTAGTAACAAGCTCAAAAATTCAAAACAGATGCTGCCTCCCTTTAACACTTTATTTAGCGCTGTGGTCTTTGGACAGATATATTTACGGATATATTTTAAATATAAAATGAGAGTTTACAAAAATGATTGGTCTACACACCATTTGATCTGATTGGTTTGTTAAGTTTATTTTTTGTACTGTCATCCAGCTTAATTTTGCACTGTCATCTAAATTATTTTGAGAAGCCACCACCTTTCCTGTGTCCTTGGAGAAAATGACAGTACTCTGGGGTTTTATCTTTTTACTCCCCCCTGCAGTGGAAGAATGAAATTGTCTTTGCTCTGAGTAGTACCGTTAAAGCTTTGCTTTGAGATAAAAAGGGAGGTCACAGTTGCAGACTTTTGACCTAGATATGCTCCCTGTCGCTCTCTTGAAAACATCACTTAACCTGCTTTGACCCCTATGAAAACAGAAATGAACTAAGAACTAAAGTGGCTGCTCGTCTAAGGTGAATATGTGGTGTACAGACAACTTTGGGTCAGTTAGGTTGTCAACTTTTATGTGTATTTTTAAAATATCACATTGTTGCATTACATGTAGGGGTTTGTTATATAACTCTTTTATAGTACAGTCCGTCCCTGTTTGTTTGGATTGTGCCAAAACAGGGCCCCTACCTTTGCCCTTTCAAAAAGACAGGGAGGCAAGCAGGTAAAGAGCAGACTGGTCAGATTTAGTCAGGTAAAAGCGTGTTACGGTTTCAAAAAGGCTTGAAAACGTGATAGTAAACAGGAAAAGTGATTAAATCTGATGCTGTAATAAAAAAAGTTGGACTGCTAAAAAATCCATATGAAGCATTACATGAAGGACCACTGTTCCTGTAGCTCAGCTGGTGGAGCATTGGGTTATCAGTGCAAAGATTGTGGGTTCGTTTCTCAGGGAACACGCATACTGGTAAAAATCAAGTCACTAGGATTAAAACATCTGCCAAACACTCAAATATAAATGAAACCTAAACAGAACAATGGCAAACACGTTTGTTTTTTGTTTTTTTAAATACTCTCCAGACAAAGTCATACATTTGAAGGACATGCGTTCCCTGCAGTCATGTGGAGTGTCACTGTGAGGAAAAATGTTTGTGATTGTAAGATGGCGAGATCATACTAACTGAGCGCCTGTCATTATTGCTCCCGTTAGATCACTCAAAATCACTGACTGTGATTTACTGGTGTTCATTGCTGAACGACCACCCAGTGTAAACTGTCCCACTGTGACTCAGCATCTGCTCAGTCAAACAGCAGTCAAACACACAGACACACACACACTGAACACCCCTCTCAAACTCACTCAACACCGTCTGAGAGAAAGTCTAACAGCACAAACAAGACGAGAGTGGCCCTCGGGGCCCGTACTTGAAAAGTCTGGTGGGGAAGAAAACAGGCACAAATAGAACAAAGTACATAAAATACAATAACATAGCAAAACAAACTTTCTATCTGCTTTGCTGCCTGTAGTAGGAAAACTGTTTTGAGTGGTAGACAAGCTCCATGAATCGTGTTTCTTCAATTCCGGAATCACCAGCAAACCTGCAAACTTTTCCCTTTCTTCCAGAGCACACATCTTATCTTCCCCTTATTTGCCTTCTTGACAGGTTGAATTAGTTTTAGTGCACAACCTTCTTGAAGGTGAGGTCCCATTAGTTTCATCATTGGCTATTCATGTAGGGCCCAAGCTTCAATCAGCTGGTGGGTAAACAGGGCTGTAGAGACCCATATTAGGATTGACAGGTCTTAGCCCCGGGGACAAGGTCATGCTGGTTTCCAGGTTATTGTGTCTTCTGAGCACACTGCTCTGGGTGTCACTAATGTCACTGTTACTAATGGGAGCACCTTTGGATATGACCTCAGCATCTCACTAACACTGTAGCTGCAGGTAATAAATATAGCCTTGGTTATGGTATACATCGGCCTCACTGACAGTAGGTGGATTCAAAGCATACTTCCCAGCAAATGAGATGGTGGAGAATGGGCCTCACCTGTTTGGGTCTGTAACCCATTTTTTAGGTTCTTAAATATTACAAACCCTCGCACTCACACACCATGGCCTTAGTGTAAAAAAGATGGTAAAATTCTGCTTCACACAAAATTACGTACTAAATAAAGTACTAGTGCACTCTGTCAGTGACAATGTGCACTCAAGATAAAAGAAAATATATACATATAGGTTTGCAACCCTAGGTTTGAGTGTTAATAATCAGACGCAATAAGATCAATACAGGCAGACTGCTTTCTATTCTGATCTCATTCAGAAGAAAAAATGGCTTCTATAGGATTCAATTTATCTTTTTTTAATAGTAGCTTCAAAAACTTGACACCTGCCATATTAAGGCAAAAAAGCGACGACCATCCCCAGCGTTGTCTGTTAAGCAGCCTGGAAGCTGGAGTATCAGAGGCAGGAGTAAATTGTGAAATATCACAACCCTGACAGGTTGTTGAAAAGGAAGGTCTTGTTGGCGGTTCTGAATAAATGTGGTGACATTTTATTTCTGCCTTCAGAGCTCCAGAGTTCTGGAGTCTTAGTGTCAAAGTTTAATAAAAAAAGAAAGTCGTTACATGATGTTACATTTAGTACAGGGACTGTAGTGGGCCTGAAGGCCACAACAAAACAGCAAAACAAAACATTAGCGAAGCAAGCAGAGGTTTGCTGTAAACAAAATTACCAGCAATGTGACATTTCTTAGTTTTTAGAAAACAATGAAAACAACAAAAACATACGGTGACAAAGACTGAATTAAATAATATTAATAATAATAATAATAATAGAGCACACACGCCATGCTCCAGAACACAACGGGCAGCACACATGCATTTTTATTACATACTAAAACTAACTTCACGTTTTTAACTTTTTTTTCAGTTTTTGACTGAAGAGTGAAACGTTTATGAAAGGTAAATTTAAAACTAATGAAAGTTAAGACAGTAACTTTGAAAAACTAATAAACTGAAAAGGAACCAAAAACCAACACATCCCTAAATAAATTACATCACTATTATAAATGTGATTCTCCTAATTATATTGTACCATTGAATTACAATAACCTAATCTCTTTATAATAATACAGTTAACTATCATGGTACCACAACTCTCACTAGAGCTTTAAAACAAGCATATTATATGCTACTAAGTGACAAGAAACAAGGCATATGTGCTGTAGCCGTATTGGAAAATAAGAGTTCAGGAAACTGTTGTCTTATCCTGAGGTGCCACACCTGCAGACCACCAATAGCCTAAAAGAGACTTTCTCTACTAAGCACTAATCCATCCATAAACAACAACTAACCAAACAAGCAAAACATAAGCTTAGCGCATCACACTTACTGTCTGAATGGGCAGTTCTTGGCCAGTTTAGGTCTAGTTTCATGAAACTAGGGAAACTGCAAGCTCGCATGCTGCATCTTCCTAAATGGCCGAAAACTGCACTTTCATGCAGCTGCCACCAATTTGTAGAATTAATGACCAATGGTGCTCTCATTGGTGTATGAGGCACCATGTGCTCAGAGCAGCTATTAACTGCAGGTGCATTCACCTGCGGAGAAAACCAACAGAAAAACACTGAGAGGTTTTAAGTTTAGAACAAAAACAACCAAGAACACCATCTTCAGCCATTCTGCTTCTCATTTCTGTTGCATAAACCAAAATGGAGGAATCTTCCATGACATTAATATTGCAGACCTGAGAGTTGGTGTATGTCACCAGTAAAGCTGCACGACAATGTCTTGAGGTTCCAGTGAATAATTCATCAACCAACAACCGTTAGCCTGCCATTATCCATTTAAATCCTAGTGCAAACTCATCCCAAAATCTGCATGTGCTGCTGTCATGGCCTGGTTAGAAGAGGGGAAAGCAAGGCAGAATAGACAGGAAATTAAATGTAGAAAGAGACTGCAGAAGGACCATCTTGGACCTGCTCTTTCCTATCATCTTTTCCATCTCTCCTTGTGGACTCTCTCTGTTCTCCTCGATCGTTCATTCATCTACTTCAACTTGTCATCCTTTCATTCTGAATCTTTGAGACAATGTTTCTTCATGCATCCTTTACCAACGTCTTTTGTTTTGCCCTCCCTTTATCCTATTTGTGTCTGTATGAGGCTCTATGTAATCAGCTCTAAAAACAGCTGGCCAGGAATCTCCATTTTCAGACTGCCATATTGTTTTTAACCCCAAACATCACAGACAGCCTGACATTTAATTTACACCACATTGAGGTAAAAATTACACTCATGTTTTATAACATTAGAAGCACTTCAGTCAAATGATCCTAACTTTTGAGCAGTAATATAAATATTTAATCATTTTGTTTAATAACAAAAATCAAAATAGATTTATATATCAGCCAAAGTGCCTTTTGGAACAGTCCCATCACTTTTCTGAGCTACAGCCTTATATGCATATGGAAAAGTGTTTAGATTATGATATCAGGGCAGATCTCATAATCACAACATAATTAGACCAGTGAGAATATCACCTCATAAGTCTAGTGATTCATTAAAAGCATTTATATCGTGTTTCAGGCCATTTGCATAGTGAGCAGACTAAAGATAAAATATCTACACGCAGCAATACATACATAAAAACACACACACTAAATTACTCACAATCTCCATAATGAAAGTATGCAAAAATATTCTACTATGTAACATCAACAAGACACAGCTACATTTGATTCTTTTTCAACTTTTCTTTTATATATATGTGCATATATATATATATGTTGTGTTTATTGTGTGTATATATACAAACACATATCCTGCCCAGTTTTTTTCTCTGCAGAGCTCTCAAACCATGTGTATGTCAGCCTCTCTTCTTCACTCTCCTCACTCGTTTTTCATTCACTTTGCTCTCGAGTCTCTGATGTGCCTCTTTCTATGCACTGTGCTTCAGTTGTACTGCAGTGCTCAGTTATCCCAGCTGAAGGCCTGCTGGGTTTGCTTGCGTGTGACCTGAACTGGACTGAACTGGTGTCGGTATGCTGAAAGGGGATGATTTTATGTGTACCCAGTTCACAGAGCGTAACCATGTGGACAAACGTGCAGTTTGCTTTCTCCATGCAGATACATTTGTGCCAGTTATTCACTGCATCTTTAAGCCCCCAGTCATGTATTGATGTAGTCCGATGCACTTGACTCGTTTGGAACTTACTTAAAATCAGATCTTTCCACACCTTACATCATCCTTTTCCTCTAGCTGTGTACCAGACTTGTGTGTTTTCTTTTTTTGGTAATACATGAATGGAAAAAACGAATGGCTATCGATTCCAGTATTTTTATCAAACCGGGCACTTTCCGTTTTAACATGCCAGGAAGCTGAGTAATTATTTTTTGAGTTTCTGTAGAGAATTCAAAATAGTTCTGCATTTTCCTGACACACCACACAACGGCCTACCATCATGATTATGATAATTACGCACCACTCAAACAATGCCTGCCAATTTCTGATGTGTCAATGAGTGGCACTCAGTCACTGGCAAAGCTCGTCAGAGACAATCCCACCACCCAGAATAGCATATCCTAATCATATGGAATCACACCATCAGGCAAAACGCCACCACCTTTCTTGCTAATATTAAGCTAACATGCTCTCTGAAGGCCATAGGAAATGCTTTGACCATATATAGACTTTCCTGTCGTCTCCATATTGAAGGCGGACTCATACAGCACTTGGGTCCCAGCAAACTTCAATATTGATAAGCAGAACACCAAATGGGCCTTTTATGACTGGATGCTCAATCTGGTTTATTGTGTGTCAGTGGGAGAGAGGTTTTATGCGGCGTGGTGAGGACCAATCCATGGCCTCGTATCGCAGAGAAGTGCACTAATCATTGTGTCTGGATGAAGCAGCCATGTTAAATCAAGAGGTGTCAAGAGTTAGAGAAAGATTCTCAGAATGCATCTCACCTGAGTAAAGACATAAAGAAGAATGTTATACGAATACGTGTGAAAATGCTGATTAAACTGCTTTGTGACTATCGGTACCCTAAAAGTATCAGCAACCGCGTGTTTAGCCACGGCTAACTTCTCAGTGGTGGTCAAAATAACAATGGACGGGCAAATAGCCTGGTGTGAAACCATGAAGTGATATTATAACACTGCAAACAAAAACTTAGATGATCTGAAGACATTTGCTTGCTTACCTAATCATTGTATTACTGATTAGTTACACCATTTTGCTGTCATTTGGCAAAAATATAGAATGAAACACCTAAAGGATATGACACATCAATTTCCTGAAAACCCACATCTACACCAGCAAGACTTAATCATTTCTGGCCCTATCCCAGTGAATGTGTTTTTTCCAGACATATAAATTAAATCAAACACATAATTATGTACACAGAAGTAAGCTCTTCATGATCTTAGTCTTTATATGACAATGAGAAGAATTAAATGGATTTGGGGGAATAACAATGAAAGTGTTTATCTTAGCATAATTAGCTCTGATCCTTTTTCTTCCCAACAATTAGGTATATATATCTCTCCTTCCCCCCAAGCACAAGTGTTTATAGCAGCAGGCAAATAAATCAAACACGCTGGTCCGTGTGTCATTTTTCTAAATAAGGCCGGAATATAATTGAATCAATGAGCAGTTAGTTAACCTACTTATTCAATTCCTCCCTGCTTGAGCAGCATGCACAGAGGCTACCCGCCACACTGACAAGCCAGTAACATCAAGACATCAAACAACAGTGAGATCAATGCAAATGATTGTTCCATGGTACATTTGATCATATTCTGCCCCACATACACACATGCTAGTGCTACAATATTATGCATGCGTGGTATACAACAAACTATACTGACCAGACCCAAATAATTGAAAGAGCATACTCACATTGAAACAAATCTAAATGCTTGGTAGATATTTGTGCCATGTAAATTAAAAGCTTTTGTCTAGCATAAACTCTCTCACCTAACCTGAACAAGACCCCGCCCCCCCCCCTCCATCATTACTGGTATTACATCAAATGAGTTAATTAACTCTCCACTTACAGAGCATGGCAATGATATTTTATACAATAAACAGAACACAGTTTTAAACTCTACCTTCTGTAAGAATCACTGTATTTTGCCCCGCGCGCATAGTGTATCTCGTGCACATGCGTGCATGTTTTGTAATGAGACCACAAGCCTTTAGCTTTATAATCTTTTCACTCGAGTTGCTTTGTTAGTGCGGTGATGGTTTAACTGCGACTGTGATCCCCCCTAAGCGCATCCCGTGCTGGACACGCTTTCACGGTCACCAATCAATTATTCATTTACTTAAGTTGCTCCAAGGTCCAGAGGTTCCTGATGATTTGATCAGTCCTTAAAGTGCTCTGATTCGTAACGGGTCCACGGGTCTGCACGGATCTTGCGACCGGTGCTCCGTGACAAAACTTCCAAGTGCTGTTAAGTTCGCACATCTGCATAGATCCCTTCATTCAACATCCGTCGTTTAAACCTCTGGAAAATTACTCCGACTCGGTCAGTTTGTTCAGTACGGACGTGGTGGAAGCTTTCTTTAATTTGTATATTATACCCAACCATTAACTTCAAGAAGCAATAACATAAACAAATAAATAATTGATTAGCTCATGCTGTGCATTTACACACCTCCTTGAGCGCATCTACATTATGCTTACCTTGCTTAGAAGTTAACAGGTCAGGCTCGCATTTCCGTACTAATAATGTTTAATATTCCTCCGGGTTGATGGTTAGGTTGAGCGACGCGGTTCCGTGCTGGCGGTCCGATACTCGCCGCTGTTTGAGATCCTGACAGAAGCTCTCAGGATTTCCCTCTGTCCCAGCCTCGCGTTTCCATTGGTCCGCGTTACTCCCCGCAGCACCTCTGCCAGAGGAGGGGCAGAGAGATGAGCGCTTACGCACGGTAACATGCATATAAATTCCCTAGAAAATAATGCATGCATTAATGAATGAATATGGTTTTATTCTATAGTGTTTTGTGAGCTTGAAAAAATAACAGATAAAGTCGTCTCTGCCTATGGACATACAATGCCAAGCCTCTCTGATACTGGATCTACGGGGCAAGAGAGCAATGAATCTAGTGCTGCGAAACAAACAAGTACAGTAAAAGCCTATGGACGCAGGCTATTATTTCTTGTCATCCAGAATAAATGGTATTTTGACGATTAACAATGAATTACACTGTAAACAAAATGATGTATATTAACATCGTATGACTGTATGAATAACTTAGTGAAAGATCGTAAAGAACGATTTAATATGGTAACACGTTAAACATGTCACTCGTGTACCCTTGTCTGGTATCGGAATGAAACACGATTATATAAAATGTATTTTCGCATGCTTAAATTCTCTGACTTGGGCACACAAAAGAGATTCATTTCGGCCAGTTCACTAGACGAAGATCATGGTCGCATGTGGTGACAAACTTTATAAGGTCAATGGACGAGAGAAAGCATTTGTTGAAGAATCAACTCTACAAACTATGACGCAAATATGACGCGCTATTCTTTTCCATCCTGGTCATTCATTTAAGCGGCATAATTTTCAGTCTCACTAACACTGTCACTATCCATTTAATATTTAGAAAAACGAAAACGACACTTTTAGCGTTTCTTTTAATCTGACTAAGACACAGTTCTGGCAGCAATGTTGGTTATTTTCACAGCCTTCGGTGTCAGTTCGCAGAATCCGTGCAAATAAATGCAGCGTTGCGGCGCAGACTTACGCGCACGTTAGCGGGCAGGCCTACGGGAATATGACTTCTTTGAAAACTGTATGAAAACACGCAAGCCTTTCCAAACAGAAGTCTAAAGGAAGAAACTGTTGAAATACAACGGGGACAGTTACACACATGCTTAAAAAGGACGTTGTAGGTGTGAATGCCTGCACGAGTAAATTTCATTACGTTCAGCACCTCGGCCAGCGACCGTAAGGCAAAATTGCAGAATTGTAATGCAGAACGGAACGGCTCGTTCTGCATTACATATCTAACGCATTTTAATGTGTGCCTGGTAATTAAATAGTGATTGGTCTATTAACTATCCGGTTCACATGGTTTCTAATCAAAAGTGAACTATAATTGGCTATTCCCTCCATATTTCTATATTTGGGTTTACAGTTGTTAACTACCATTTTACACACAAACCTGAGAGGCAAATAAACAGTGGTGTTTCTCTCAGGAAATGCAAATATAGCTGGATTTAGAGAACCCAGCAACTTTAAGTAGAGTATCTAAAAACGGCTGGGTTAAAGACAACCCAATTGGCAACACAGCGTTGGGTAAATATCGGACAGAAAACATGCTGGGTTAAAATAAATGAGTCAAAGTAACACAGCACGTTGAGTTGAGTTTAAAAAGTAGTAATTTTAACCATTAATGGGTGTAATATTGGGTTATTCCCAGCTAACAATTTTTGGTACCTAGAACTTATTGGGATCCAGGACAATCACCAAATGGTAAACATATAGGAACGGTCTGTGTTTGATGGGTTATTGCTGGGTTATTCTCGTAATTTCTCCCGTGCTTTATTGTAAACAGGTTTAGACTGTAAAAATAACATGTATTGCTTGTCAGCCCAAACGTGGTTAAATTGACATAAATGAACAGGCAACGTGATGACTGGTACAATTACTGTACTTGAATTTATACATAATTTAAAATAACTGCTGCGAAACAAAGAACTTTGCTAATGCTAACTTATTATACACAGGCTAGAATAATAGTTACTAAGCTCAATGAGAGACACAGATTTACAGAGCGCCGTAACCGTAACTCACCTATCTGACTGCGTTTACACGGTAATGAGAGGCGGACGGAAATGACGGTTGCGGAGCGCTTTCAAACGTCATAAGGGCGCGAAGCGCGTGAGCCTCTTCAAGCGGTGATAAAATGTGATAATAAAAAACAGCAAATATACCCAACAGGCTCAACCCAGCATTATGGTTTAAAAAATAACACCGCAGTTTTTAAAATGTAAAGACTACCATGCCACGAAGTTAAAACAAAGCTGCATTCATAAACTGAAAAGTATATGCTTAGGTATTTCAAAGTGTTTTTTAAAGTTATCAGAAGTAACTGATACATGAGTATCATTTATCCGTAATACTGTAATAATGGATCCCCCTCTGGTCAATGCCTTCAGTCCAAAAAACATGGCTAGGCATCATACACGCTCAAATCCTGTAATCCTAAACAACAGGATATGATTTCCAATAACTTCATTAAACATACACACAATATGAATCTCTGATGTAAGTTTCAGCAACAGTGGCAAACAATCCCCCAAGCACTTCAGATTCAATACAACTGTATAACCAACATGTGTTGATTTTGTACAGATATTACAAGTCACAAGAGACATACTCCCCCATTACAATGGACTTTTAAAGTTAATGACAGTGTTATACAATATGTGACAATTCAACATCTGGTGGAGGGAGATTCTAGGACATTGAAGGACATGATCATTTAAAAATATGTATGATATTGACTATAATTTCTCCTCTAGGCAAGAGTTTGTAGTGTAATATGACAAAGACTTGCAGAGGAGTCCCAGGCCTGTAATTATAGGACAGGCCTGATTTACCATTACATGGTTGAGTAATGACTGCTTAGAGCCTATGGCAGTAATAACACAAAGAGCCTTGAGTGCACACGTGACTCTACCTCTCCTTCATGCTGGTGATCCTGCTCTCCCTAACGCATATTTCATCTATCAGCGCAATCTAACGCATGCACCCCTCCTGCAGTTATTTCTATCGCGATCAGGCTGATAGGTGACTGCTACGCTCAAAGCCACTGCATGATTCATAAACACGGTTCTGTTTGTATATTGTGCGCACGTATTTGTTTTAATACAATCATAAATTACACTCAGTGACAAGCTGCGGAAAGATTGATATTCACCTAAGCGATCACGTGGATGCGCCACGCGCAACAAAACGCATCACACTGGCGGAACTGGACGGAACAAAACAGAAATCAAATTTCCACAGGGGCTTGTGTGATATCACAGCTAAAGGTCACCTCTGAATTCAGTGTGCGGTCACAGTCTCTCCATGTGTACTCTGAATCACAGGCCTGAATCATGGAATAAAGTGATATTATTGACCAGTTTCCGGAAGTGTGCCCTCAACACAGCTGAGAACTCTCTCTCTCGCCAAAACTTAATGTTTCTCTAGAGACACTGTAAAATGCAAAGAAACGTTTGCATATTTCTTTGTTTTGCATCTGCTATGAAATGATATGGTCATTATATACAGTATGACATTTAATTTGTAATGAAAACATTTGTATTATAAATGAAAAGCATAGACATTTGAAATCTACTATATATAAAAAGTTGTTTGCATTCCAACAGTATATGAACTAATAACTTGTTACATATTATTTAAGGTAATAACATTTATGTTAATAATACAAATGATTAGAAAGCAAATAGTGTTCTTTATGACAATGTCTGACAATTATTGTAGGAAATAACATGTTCCAGTATAATTGTTGGGTTTTATAAATGCTGGCGCTTCACTGTTTTCATATATGAACATAATAACAAACCAACACAGAGAAGCCCGTTTGTCAGGGTGATTCACTATCAGTTTAAGCCGACTAAACACTGTTTTTTTATGTCAGTAATCAGCATATTGACAGTTTTTACGGCGCAGCACTGATTGGAATAGCTCTATGGGAAACTGTTTCTGGTTTCTGCAATGCTGAGTACAAGGAAAAGATGATCATGGCAAATAAACACTGAGGTCATTAGTTCAATGGAAGGATTCGAGAGTCAGTAAATATAAAAATAAAGGCCTCAGCTTTTTAAAAGGTTATGCAGAAATGCTTCAGAATCCGCTTCAGACCATCTCTATGGTCCGCTCTAACAGTAGCCTAATAACATGTTTTCAAAATTCAGTAAACAAAGAATGATGAAAAGCGTTATAAATATTAATATTTCATATGTGCATGAATTATTCATGTTATTCCTTAACTTTCACATGGGGGCTCACGAGTTCACTTTAAATTAAATAATCGCTTTAAACAGATATTTTCCTGAAGCTAAAAATTAAGCGTTTAGCTGAGGGGGAAAATACCGTCTTTGAGGCATGTGAGAAACCCGAATCAAAAGATAAACTTTTCTTTGAACGTCAAATTCACTGGAGTATTTAAAGCGCTGAAAGTTTGCCTTGTTCACTGGTGATGTGAGGTCGCTACGTCAAACATTCAAAGCACTCTGTAAATCAGTGTATTACTGTACACTTTTTCAGGGATAACTAAAGAAGTTAATGCTAATTATAGTTTAAAAGCAGTTTGGCGGCTAGTTTAAGGATAAAAGTGTTCAATTTTGCATTCTGCTCGGTCCATTCACCACTAGCCTATAGCACCGCCCTGTGGTGATTACGAAGAATGCAAGACATAAATCTTTATGTTGTGCTATGAATCCCCTAGGACTTAAACTGAGGTTAAATTGAGTGCACAGAAAAGTATAATCAATAACGTCATAGAGTTAGTAATTTATAATTATAAATCTTTAAAAAAATGTCAAAATACACATGAGAGGTGGAGATTGTGATCACACAACACACTAAGATGAAAAATTACTTTAATGTATGCAAAATTACATGTAGGTGTCAATTAAAACCAGTTAAGTTACAAACAAGCCACACAATAGTACGCATGCTCAAGCTCTGTAATACTCCATGACCATACAAGCTCAGAGGATTTATTTTTGAACCCATCCATCCTTTTTCCTGCACCGAGTTCCTGTGGGAGGGCCATTGAAAAGCATGAGAAAGTTTCCTTTCCCTCAGTTGTTTCTCTTTCTCATTAAGAGCCTCTGCTTCTACCACAAGTGCTTGTAGACCTCTCAGTGGCTGAACCTCCTCACACGGATAACAAAAGACAAACATCAAGCAGGGCTGACAGGTAAGACTGAGCATTTATGTTAAGCCCTATTTGCCTTGTGTTCTCTCTCTTTTCTGACCATGTATGACAAAGAATCTACTGTCCTAAACTAGTCATTTATTTTCCCCACTATTTACATTTCACTAACATTAACACTTAGTCATTTTGAATAATAATATTTGCATACGGTACATATATACATGTACCTATTAAATGTACATTTAAATTGTCGTGTGTTCTATTTGTATTCATTTTATAATGTACATGAACTGCTGTGAAAGAAAGAATGAAGAAAGAAAAAACAAAAGAAGACTATAATAATGGAGATAAATCAGTAAAGAGAAAAATTGTTTTGTTGTTATAAAGATGGATGGTAATAATCAGTTTCCTGGCTAAACTGACCTTTCTGAAAAATTCATAATTCTCTATTATACAAGACATACAATATCTTCAGAAACCATAACCCTTGAGCCAAACACTGAAACAGCTAAATCTATTTAAGACATTCCTTTAGCCAGGGCACAAAACTATTACAATAATACATTCTTATTATGATTTAGGCCTAAAGCGAATCTGCTATGTGTGAATATAAGCGGACACAAACAAATTAGGCCTCCTGCCAAAAGACACAGGAAAACAAACAAGCAAACAGATAAGAGCAGTGTGGGAATAAACAGTGTTGACGGGCTGTTTACACAAATGCGAGTTATTTCAAGATGGAATGCAATGAGTCCCATGAGCCTTCAGAGAAGAGACACAGGCTTTCTCTTTACAAGTACATGCTTGATTACAGATTATTACACTTTCTGCCCTTGATAATTAACTCTCATAGCACAGAGGCCATTGCAATACAACCATGGTCTGTTCTCTACAGCACTGTTTTAAGGGCTACTTTAGCCTGCTATTTCTGTACCTGTTGCTCTGTTAAAGAATTCTGAATCATTCTAAATAGTTTAAATAAAGTATATAGTACAATTTGGTGATCCAAAGTTGAGGTTTTCATCATACAAAACCATATATAACTCGGATCTAGAGAATTAGTTGCATAAAAACAGCTGATTATTAAATTTGCTATTAATTTATGCAGTAAAATGTAACTGGGTTATAATAGCAGTTTGTGAACAATTGGGCATAACTTCTGTTACTTCATTTACAACTGACTATAAACTGGTTTCACCTCAACAAACGTACAAATTGCCCATGAATAATTAGAAACGACTAAATAGAAAATAGCCTGCGTGTGTTACCAGATGCAACCTGCTTCAGTTAATGGGGGAAAGAAATTAGAACCAGAGTCAGGCTGTTCCCCATTAAATCTGAACAACCTGAACAATCAGGGACTTTATTCTATGAGGTGGTCTTAAGAATGACTCATACTGTTTATCCTGGTCTATCTGGGCAGCCCAGATGAAAAACAGCATGTTTTTCTATATATGGTGAACATTGCTTTAGCCTTCCACTCCGTATAACGCTGATGTTTCTGCCAAGCTTACAAATGGATGTATGCCATTTAAAAAAGCACAAATTCCCTGGCAAAACTTCCCTCTCTCCCTCTACAGATGTTCACTCTGAGTAAACTTTGTTGTTTCTGCCGATACAGAGGATGTCCAGAGCTGACTGGGGTTTTCTGGAGCACCTGCTAGAAGAGGGTCAGGAGTACTCAACGGGCGTGGGGCGCGTGTGGCTAACCGTGCTCTTCCTCTTCCGCATGCTCGTGTTGGGCACGGCGGCCGAATCCGCGTGGGACGACGAGCAGTCTGACTTCGTCTGCAACACCAAACAGCCCGGCTGCGTTGCCGTCTGCTATGACAAGGCCTTCCCCATCTCCCACTTCCGGTACTTTGTATTGCAAGTCATCTTCGTCTCGACACCGACCATTTTCTATTTTGGCTATGTAGCGCTCAGGTCTAAAGATAACAAGAGGCAAGAGGAGAAATCAGAGGAAGAGGGTAGAAGACACAGATATGGTAAAGCCAATGAGCGACAGCTGGAGGTAATAATGGAGGAAGATGAAGAGGATGAAAAGAAAGCAGCGGAGAAAAAAAATAAAGCTCCAGAAGCACCAAAGCTTAAAGGGCGACTGCTTTGCGCCTACGCTGCTAGCATAGCCCTGAAAGTTCTCCTTGAAGTTGGCTTCATTGTGGGTCTATGGTTTCTCTATGGATTTGTAATTGAGGCCAAGTATGAGTGTGAGAGGTTTCCCTGTCCTCATACAGTGGACTGTTTTGTCTCACGGCCCACCGAGAAGACAATCTTTACTATATATACACAAGTCATCGCTGCAGTCTCTGTTCTCCTCAATGTTGTGGAGCTTTTTTACCTGTTTCAGCTAGCGGTAACGTATCGACTAGAGAAGAGGTATCAATGCCAGGAGGGGATCAATAAACTTACTGAGAAGAATCCTTCTAGAACAGAACCAGCTGAAGCTCAAAAAGCATCGTTTGAGGGGAGAGACCATCTCTTTCTACCCATGGCACATGATGGCTACCCTGTATCAGGGTCAGAATGGGACAACAGAGAGCCACACCTAACGGAGGACATGCTTCCTAGCTACTTACACTGCATAAATGATGTGAAACCTACACACAAAAGCCCCTCAACAAACCAGCTTCACAAAAAACACCATAAGACCGACAACAATGACAAACACTCCAAATCAGGACATTATGTATGAAGAGCAGAACAATGAGAACCAGAGACCCATTTTTGGGGAATCGTAATGAAGGATAAGACACATACAAATGACCATCAGTGGTTTACTGTACATTTGAGAGCCATTTCCTTTGTTCGGATAGACAGGGAAATGGGCTGTGGGATGGACGGTCTTTGACATTCTGTGGCGAGATACAGGGGCCTCTCAAGCAGTGATTAGTTCTTAAAACTCAAGGTCAGGAAATACTTAAACCACTAAACCTGAGAGAAACAAGCACAATGGCTAAAAACCAAAAACCAAAGAATGGTTTGGAGTACTTACGGACTGATATGGTACAAGGTAGTAAATGCTGTACTGTATTTGAGACCAAAGTGAATTAACCAGACTTGGTTACCAGAACTAACCAAGTCAATATTTAAAATATTTAAGAATTATTTTATATATTTTTTATTGTGTTTCATATTTAAATGATTTATGTTTTTCTACTTACTGTCGTGCTACATTAAAACAATTAACTCCTTTACTAAAGTTGATCTGTGTCTATTAGAATGCATTTAAACGCTACAGTTTATATCCAGAACTGCAGACAGAGTAAGCAGTTATTCCCTACAAACCACATAAAACACACTGCAACATTTTAAAATGAATGACTGATTTCAACATAAACAAAAGTGTTTTAACTTAAACTTTTAACTTTTTAAACTCTATTGGTCAGTTGTTCTGAACCACTTAAAAACTGTTTTGGTGTATTTAGCCATCCTATATCATTGAGGTCTTCCTGCTTTTATAGTGTATTGTCCTGTGTGCCCACAGAAGTCAATTCTCGGACAATTCCAGCATTGTCCGAGCTTTACAAGGTCACATACCGTTCCTACAAATTTCTCCACCTGATCTCTGAAATCAAATGAAAACAATGTAGTGGAAAAAAACATATTTCAACAGAGCACTTAACAGTGCTTTTCCCTCAAAAGGTATGTTTTACTGGCTAATGGAAATCATGTTTTATTAGGGGCTTGTTATCTGCACTGCTGGGCTCCAGTTTATGAAAGATTAATGAGTCTTGTGCTTGTGGGGTTGCCAACCATAACCTGTAGTCTTTGCCCAATGCAAAGTTCCCTCTATCGTAGCTGGCCAGCAAGAACTGTTAGCCTGTCATCTATTGCCAATACACGGCTTCAAGAGTGCTACACAAGATGTGTGGGTCAGTGAACAGCTGGTGAGGGTCGACCCCTTTCGTTCCCTTCAGTCACCAAGCAAAGAAAAAGACAAAGAACAAGAGACCTGCCTGTTGCACTATCAAACTCTCTCTCTCTTTCTGTGTGCTATCTGATAGAGCCGTTTAGGGTGGAAAAATGTTCTCATTATGGAGCGTTTCCTTTTGTTTTTCTTGTGGAAAAACCTACAAACGCTAAATTGTGGCCTTTGGCAATCTAACGAATAAAGAAAGTGTTCTGTTTTATGTTCTGTGCCACACTGCCAGCCACGCTTTAAATGCGAGCACACATGCATCAAACACACCAGCAGAGTTGTTAAACCTAGGCAAACAGACGTGTGCTATTTCAAACACTAAAAACACACGGCCTGCATGCCTGCTCTAATCGAGTAATTAGGTTGTTACAATGCACATTTTAGGACTTTTTTTGTGGACAAAGGTCATTCTATTTGTGAAACCCAGGCAGGGATGCCGCCAGCCTGCTTGCCTTTAGGTGATTTGCACAAAGTAGCACCAATGAAAATGAGCTGCCACCTTTGCAAGCCGTTTCCAGCATCCTGATGTTGTTGCGCCGACTGCTAATGCATTTCCCATTTGTTGCTTATAACAAACATTCCTCACACAGGCAACACAGCACATAAAAACAGGTTTTAAAGCATTCTGTGAATTCAATATACCTTGGATATATGAAGCAGCGGCCTGTGTGGGCTTTGGGCTGTGTGGGGGAGTTTTCCGGATGAAAGGTGGCTTCAAAGGGCCAATAAGCCTGCTTCCTGAGAGGAATTATGCCCGAGTGCCAACCATCATTCTGTAGGAGTTCTTAAGGCTGCAGTAACCAGGTAAACATGCCAATGTATGTGATTATAGTGTCAAACTTGTGTATGTGTCAAACTTATACTTCCTGCCAGCTGAAATGATTAAAATCTTTCCCCACTGATAGCGATAACTAGTAGTCACCCACTCCACAATAAGAAAACAAGAGGCCTAAAAGTAACAAGGATGTTTAGTCTATTTAACAATGCACCATTGAAAAAACGTCTAACGTCCATATGATGGTACAAAATGACATGTGCTGATAAAAAAGTATTTTACAAAATATTTAATTATTGATGCACAGAGAGGCTATAAAACAGGACAGAAAAAACAAAAAGAATTTTTGTGTGAATTCACAAGCATCAAAACTGCATTCTATGTTGATTCATAAATATAAATGCCCTGCTCTCTGTTGACCAAACACATAGTGAACTGTGACTAGATGCTTAATTTGGAGAACCAGGAAACAGGCTTGTATCTGCTTCCTGTATTTTTCCATTGGTCACCCCAGGAATGGTCTAAAATACTCCTTCACTCTTACAATGGACCAGTGGTGGGCATTGTTACATTGTTTTGGTAAAATCCCACCTGCAGCCATCCCAGGAAGTCATGACCAGCTCCTGAATTATGGGTAAGGACAATTTGTGATTGTTATTGCATTGCCATGCGATTGCTTACTGACCCAAGTCAAAATAGCCCACACCCAAATCCTATGATATCCTGGTTCCTTCCTCAACAATCACAGCAGCACAATTAAAGTATAATAAATATAAGCATAAGAATGATACTTCAAACTGTGTCTCCCACACAATTTGAAGTACAATTTATTCCTAAAATCCAACAATGTGAAATAAATTACATGGTAAAGTTTAATACACAGGGTTTGGGGTCTGTTCAAATCCCTAACCCTAGGTATGAGATAAAGTAATAACCATGCTTGCCTTACTTACCACCACTAATAAACAGAAAACGTAGCAATCTCACATTTTAGCCACAATTAAATGTGAACTGTTCATACCGTACAAGAATTAAAGTGAAAGTAACAGGTGATGTAAGCCCACAGCTCCACTTCCAATACAAAGAGAAACCAGGATAAGTCAGAGTACACTGCTGCTTAATCCAGATGAGGAGGTGATTAGTTTGGACACAGTCATACAGTAAAGGGCAGTGGTGTGAGTCATCATTACCGCATCAGCATCACGATAAATCATGACTCACAGTTTGGCTTCTCAGAAGTCTCCTCCAGCAATGTTCAATAATGAAAGTTCTGAAAGGTCAATGCCTCATATTCAGAAATAATCAGACAAGTGTTATTGTTATTATTATTATGTATTGTTATTATATAAAGTGTAAATATAAATGTAAAATCTTCTAAATTATGTTTACAATTTACTTTATTGTGGTTCAGGGGGAACCCTGGAAGTACATAATTTGACATCGGCCATCTTTGCTAACGGGCAGCCAGTTCTGGGCATGGAAGCTTAGCAGCTGAGCTGTAAATAACTAATTTATCTCCAGAAAATTACACTATGACAACAATGACTGGCTGATGACATCACAACAATGCGCACAGTTCCAAACCCTTCACTAGTGACTATTCTGAGCTGTGACATCAAAAGCAGCAGACAGGAAACAATCAGAAAAATATTCAACTTTAGACTTTTGATTGCCATCCAAAAACACAGGCACTGGTAAAACATGTACTATATTATATTATGTTATGCTATATGTATATATTATGAAATATTTACAATATCATCTGTTGCCTAATCAATGGAGTGCCAAAACAATGCAGGGGACAACTGGGCCCTACTTACCAGAAATATTCTATAATTATATAAATGTAAAGACAAAAACGGATACAAAGATAGAAGACGACGACAAAGGATATTATGAAACTATGATATCTTTGTACAATTCAGTTGTACTTAACTGTAGTCATCTCAAAGTTCTTGTTACGTTATATTATTTGCCACAGTAAGTAGCAAAAACATGATGTTTGCACTTCTAACAGGGTTACACACGGCAAATGATCTGAACTGAGACAATGGGGTATTGATAAGACCCTAGAGGCCCATGCTAAAGGAAATGGAAGTCCGTTTTATAAATATCTAACGTGGTTCAAAGGGGGTCAGAACGAACTGGTTGTGGGAACTGAACCGTGAACCCATGGGAAAGGGGATTTTGAGCGTCTCTCTATTGTTTCTGTCACTGATGGGAATCTTACTAGTGAATAATTGTGCTGTGATTGTGCACGGAGCCTGTACACATCCTGACTGAAGGGCTGAGAGAGGGCGGCAGGCGGCGTTTCTTCCTCCTGTCACTCAGGGACAATAGAACTGTTTGCCCCATGGGACACACTAGCACCTTTCCAGCACCAATCCCACAGTCCTTTACCTGCTTAGTCTCAAACAGTCCATATATCACATCCTATTCACTACACTCAATGGACTTACAGGCATAGGGCCTTCATACAAATTAAGCATTTATCTGGCCCATACAGGCAATGGTATTCTCGTAAAGCTGCATATTTAGTCTCATTCATTGTGACATCAAAGAAATAAACCATCTCTGTCTGAGGGGATGTTTTAAACAGTATGAGCAATTACAATGATTGCTTTCATTGACCAAAGGAAAGGCAGGCATGATCGCAGAACAGATGGACTCAAACAGTCCTCTCCAGTCCTCTTATTTCTTTTGTAAACAAAGTGCATGGTGACTGAAGCTGTCTTTAATATTTTGCCTAATGTCTCCCTTTGTACTGTTTATAGAGTTAGTAATTATAATAATAGAGAAAATCATAATAGAGGAATAACAGAGAAATAGAATCATAATAGAGAAAATCATACAGGCTCAAAAAAACATGAGTGAGCCAATGGGTTTTGAAATTTAGGTGAACTATCCCATTAATAAACATTTTACTTGTTTAAAACCATTTAACAAGATTCTGTAAAATGGGACTGGAAATCAAGCTTAGGTTTACTGTCAATATAAGTGGGTGATTATAAAGTGATGTAAACGTTTCAGAGCCAACTTCCCATTATTTTAACTGCAATATTACATTAAACTGAACCTTTTATAGAAAACAGTTTTGGTAGACAGCCTATGGTGATTGCTATCACAAACTTGTGCTGATGTAAATCTAGATCAGCGCTCATAAAGTTTCACTAGCTTGTTGGCAGCAGTGAGGCAAAACATGCACTGGAAAAATGTAAAGGTTGCCTCTATTACATACACTCTGGGGTATAAAGTCTTGCTCTCTTTACTGGTTTCTATTAATCAGATTGTGTGCTGCAGGAATAAATATATGTGCTGCACGGGAGAACTGTATAAAGTAATGAAATCAATGTACAGTGGCCCCAAAACCCGGATGTTTAAAGTCAAATTTAAAAAGCAGTCATTAAGTATTATGTGGTGTAGTGGAATTTATGTTAAAACAAGCATATGCTGTCAGCCAAACAGTTCACAAAATAGTCAACAAATATACCGATAAAAATAAATATGAAAATATCTAATGCACTTTTTTACCAATTTGTTTTGTGCAGCTGAAATGACATGCTTCACTTTTAAAATCATTAAATAACTGCTGTAAATATGTATCATGGGCATAAATAATTAGTGCATAAATTAATTAGTGCAATGCTTCAAATTCTGATTCGAATGAATACTTTCGAATCAGAGTAAGCAGAGTATCAAGAGTGAACTGTGTGATTAATCAAATGTATTACCTATATGCATTCACATTGACATTCAGCATCAAAGCTATTTTAAACGGGCCTCATTTACTTAACAACATAAATCAACATAAAACACAGCTGTGGCATTATCTCATTTTTAACTATAAAGATGCTTTGGAAAGCAATGACCTGAAATGCACTGACCTCATTAACATAATTCATTGTGTATAGATCTGTGTTTAACCTTAAAGAACCTTATTCCATCACAAAGAGCTTTATGTGCGATGTGAAGCTTTCATAGATGTTACAGGTTCTTTATTTAAGTGTACATCTTAAGAAAGAACGCAAGTTATTTTTTATTTTTTTTTAAAGTTTAATCTTTCCGCATACCTGAAGTATAAGGCTACTGTATCGAGTTCTTGCAGTGAATACTGATCTAAAACAGTTTTTTTCATTTCTCACAGTTAACTGGGTTTGTTACTGCTAATAAGCAAAGAATTGCATTAAAGGGACCTTCAAACAACTTAAACATGTTTATTTCCACTCAAGTACCGCCTGGCATAAATACACTTTTATTCATCTATACACAAACTTAACAAAGATAGTCTTTCTTTCAGCTTCAGTCTCATGAGCACCTGACAGGGATCGCAAATGGAATTCTTTGGGGGTTTGAGCAAAACAGTCATATGTCTGTATGCCTAAGGGTACACAATGCATATTACGATTCTCAAAGACTTCATGTTCTCTCAGCAGTTTCACCAATCACATTGTAAATATTACAACAAGACTCCATGAAACTGGGGCAGCTGAACGACCTGGTATAAGCCTGGATGGAAAATTCCACAAATTCAGTCTGTTTTTATGTTTCCCCAAAAAGTTCCCATCTTTAGGGCCATGTAGCCAGACAAGTTGAGCCCAAAGTTGGTTTAATTAAGGTGAAGATCATTATATGGTAATCTTGCATGACATTTAGCTCTTCTCTGGTCGGTTTCTCTCCAGTACTGCTCTTGGAGTGAACTCCAGTTTGTCCTTTAGGCTGATTACCTGTGTGCTGTCCTGACCCATCAGTTCTTCTAATTTCCTGTCCTCTCGTTGCTCTGCGATACCTCTCACTTCCCCTGGTGCATTTGGAGTGCCTCTGATAAACCACTCAAGGTGGTACCCAACAGCTCCCACTACAAAAGCCACTGGGAAGGTCACATAGCACATAGCGCATGGCAGTCCAGATTACTGGCCACATGGTTGCAAGCTAAGAAATAAACCTGTTAAAAGGCAGTTCAATAGCTGGTAAACATAGGCAGGGTGACAATGAATACATGTTATCATTGCTGCGTTATAAAGAGTTAGGGTCAGTCGCATACACACAGTCACTAAGTTAAGACCGTGTCTTAGGAACTAGCCTGACAAACTAGAAATTAGTTATGACTAATCGGTTTTACGTTTCAGATATGAAGCGTTATGACTAGTATTTAAGAAAAAATGATATACACTGACAGACTAGTTTAAGGAGTTTATGCAACCAGCCATTAGGTATTCAAGGCTTGCAAACAGATTAAGTGTTATCAAGCTATAAACGTAACACAAAAAATTTTGCTGTGTTTTTAAATAACTGTTTAATAAGGTAGAAAGTGTGACGATAGTGTGCTGACGACGTAGTGCGTAATATCAATGTCATTCAATATATATTTGCTCAAGCGTATGTACAGTAATTCATGAATGACGTACCTTTAAGCGTCCCCACTTCCTGCGTCTATGCGTCATTCTAAACTGCACACTGATTGGTTGTTTCTTATCGTCAGGATGACGTTTATCAAGGTTTGTTAAAAAATGCAAGCAGTCCTGTTAAAGCAATGCTGACCCCCGGTGTTCAATGTCGAAACAACAGAAGATATCTCAAATATTACTTGGCTTTAAGATTTAAAGATCAACAATGGGAATCAAACCATTGCCCATGCGCTTATTTAAGCATCATGCTCTACCAGCTGAGCTATAGAAACTTTAGGAAAAGTTATATTTTATTTTACTCTTTAATTTAATTTTAAGAACATCTGCAATACATTTTGAAGTATGTGTGTTATTTGTTCTGCCTCTAACTTAAACATAAACTGCTCTCAGCACATTTTATTATTTACAAAAAAGGCAAATGATTTTCATTACTGCATTAGAATAATGAAATTCAGAATGTGCTTAAATGTCATACAAAACAATGTCGCAATGCAAAATCGTTATTTTTGTATGTTTTATGTAAACGTTTTTTGGTTGTTTATATCACCCTGACATTGCTTCATGACATTCACTCAGTCGCTAAGATAGTATTTTTAAAATTAAAGGTTTTATTTTAAAACTGAACAAAAGTAAATCGTTTAAAATTAAAAAATGAAATGATAATAATAATAAAACAATATTTCTGCTCACCTTTTCTTTTAATGGTAGCAGGGAAATAGCATTAAAGAGAGCCTTAAAATTATCATACAAACATAAACCTAAAGCAATAGCTTTGGGGGTAAAACACAAACTAGTAATTCACATAATTACATGCAAACATTCATAAATTAAGAAATGTTAACTTGTGAATCAACACTCCTGATTAAACATCATCAAATTCCAATAATTAGTAAAAAGTGCTTCTGGCAAAGTTAATGGCAATCCATTCACATATGCAATGGACATTCTTGACATTCATTTAGTATTTAACAGCTATATTACATGAACAAAGCACACAAGCAAATTACAGGTAGTGTCCCGCTATGACTGCTAAATATAAATAATGCTGACCATTTCTAAAACATAGTGGTTTTGCCGCACAATATGTTAAAATCAAGATAACCTGCAGTGGAAGGCACTGTAAAGCTAAAGTGTCATGCCACATGTTTTTCCATTAAGAAACAGTGGTCTACAACCATTAGCAGAAACAGGTCTCTTCTGAATTGCTCGTGCAGTCCTTTACATCAGTCTGATTATGGCACCAGACAGAAAATCTTCATAATTCATGCGCACATTGCCGGTCATGCCGGTATCTTTCTCGCGGAAAGCTTGAGTTATGCTCTGAAGTTGAGTACACACTTGAATGAAGTGGTCCAGCTGGATTCCGCTTACACCTCGTACACACAAGCGATTCACCAGTCCCTGAATGAACTGAGGACTCAGATTGTAGCCCATCTGAGATAATGCTGCAGGATGAGAAACAGAGATCACTACACTTGAGAAAGAACAGAGAATACAGAGGTAAAATAAGAATACTGATCACAAATTAGATTTTTACAATGTGTTAAAAACAAATCGTGTAGTGATTTTGGCAGCTGTAAAAATCAAAGGTCTTTATGGAAGTGCTCTGAAATCATATTTTTGATGAGCTTTTTCCACATGATTTCTGCTATTATTTTTGTATCCACGCATTCATCGTGTTTTCTTCACTCTGTCTATCTCCTGTAATCATTCATGCACTTTCAGGCTTATTCACACTTGATGGCCACTACCACTGCAGATCAAATATTGTATTGCTCTAGCAGTCATGAAGAGTCTTGTTCTTACAAAATCAATGAATATCAGAAAAAAGACTGCAAGAGAATGGCTACAGCCTTTGGGGTTAACTTATTAGCAATTTATGAGCAATTTCAACACTGAAAAACAACACTGAAATTCCCCTTACAAATAGTGTTCATCACTTTGCAACAATTTTGAAAAAAACTCCTTTACTCTCTTAAAATATTGCAATCAGTGGAAACTTTCTAGGTAAGGTTTTTCTTCGGGTTTTAGCATATTATATTTTTATGTTTTACCACAAATCATCTGACAGGCCAGACTAGACCCAGGACCAAGTCTTCGACACCCCTAGTTAAGATATACACACCAAACCTTGATACACCACAGTACATTAAGACAATGTTGGACTAGTCTAATGATTGCGACTGCCGTCATTACAGCACGCACATGCATCTTTTATTCAACTACGTGTAAATGTGGTATATTTTACAACCTCTAGTTCACTCACCCTGGTGCATCTCATTACTATTAATTGATCCAGATTGGTCCCGGTCAAACTGTTGGAACATCGCCCTCCACTGCTGCAGAAACGTCCACAGTGCAGAGAAACCGAACACATCCACACGGCCGGTCTGGGTCTTGTCAAACATATCTGGAAATGAAGACAAAAGTTATCTCCACAAATTCTCTTATATTATTAAAGATCCTCTGTTTTCATATAATTAATGTAATATTACAGTGTTCTGAAGTTGGTTAGGCTAAGTATGTCATCCATTTAACAATTTAACTGCTGATGTGAAAAATGTGTTTAGCTAATTTATATTTACATTTATTCATTCGGCAGATGCTTTTATCCAAAGCAACTTAGTATTCAAGTTATACATTTTATTAGTACTTGTGCTCCCTG
>JAZGTJ010001852.1:0-11881 GCA_036877575.1 Botia almorhae
ACTGTACACAACCCTTAGTTTAGCTCCAACATGACATGCTGTGATGGCCTTTCTATCTTTAAACAAATAGCATTGCTGTTAAAACAAACAAACAAAAAATAACATTACAAAGTACAACAAGCCCATAACGAAACATTAATGAGGAAAGTGAGTGTTTAAAAGATCAACTAAATATAAGCACAGCAGTTCTTTCATCATTTATTTTTCACCCAAAAATGATGTCTCTGACTTTTCGCAATGTTGGGATCACGGAGGCCATTTTGTGTGGGCACTGGGGGATATGACAGTCGCTGCGTATAGATGCCTGCCACTGACAGAAACTTCATCAGGGTAACATACACTCTGAGTCAAGAAAGAGCTGAAAGAAAAATGCAAAATAAAACCCACTCTGGTATACACAAACATACAAACAAAATCAGTGTGCGAGTTTTTTTACACTCGTACACTGAACTACTCCATCTCTATCTATAAATGCTGTTTGCAAGTACCATTGCTATTTACCACTCATAACCGTGGTGATCCATCTGTAACCCTTTATACAAGAAAGCTTTGAAAGGTCTCTTAGCATTAGCTCAAGCACACAAGCTCAACATTTCGCTGCTATTTACAAAGAATTAGAAAAGCGTGCTCTCAAAACAGGCTCAAACTTCAGCAATGCTGCCATTTCGGGTCAGTGAGTTGTCAAACCAAGAGCATTAGGGGTGACTTTTACAGCATGACTGATTCATCCCCTGACTTACAAACACAAGGCCACATACCGTCCACAAAGACGCCACGCACAGAAAATATGTAGATACACATAACCGTGCCTCCTCTATTGTGCGATAATTCAAACTGGCAAATTCTCTTGAAATGTAATCAACAAATGCCTTCCTTGGTAAGTATCTTGGTATTTTGAAGTTAGTGGCCATCAGGTAGTTCAGGGCCCGACGTCCCGGGCTTTATGTTCAGCAATATACATGATGCTGATAGAGACACACACATCTGACATTCCATACTATAAATAAAACTGTATTGTTTCATTAGAAGAAAAATCATTAAAAAAAAATTCCCACTGAAATTCTCCAGTGTGACAGATTATATATAAATACTCATGCAATTATTGCTATTATACAAGTCACAACTACACAGTTCTGCTAAAATGAAAACACTGTCATCACAAAGCATAACATGTTAAGACTTTTCTACATGTTTCATAACAATAGCACTTAAAAGCTTTTTTGTGCACTACATTTGCATTGTGATGAAACATTCACGGCATTTGTTTACTGTATTTTCTTTAGTTGAATTGAAAATATTTTTGTTCTTGGTAACAGGCTTCTGCTACTTTTTTAAAAGGTGGACGACAACGTTTGATCAGGTCGACTCTGAGCAGCCAGAAACAAACATATGTTTTCAAGGACGGCAGACTAATTGGTCCTGCTTTTTTATTATGGACACGGGACTGTATCTTTGATGCCGCAGAGCCAGGGCTGATTGCTTCGGGCCTGCCTTTGTGTTTGTAAATGTGTGTTTAATGCTTTTACATCCATATTTCCTCTTGCACAGAGCCGGCATGATGTGGCATTGGAGACATTTATTTGGTGTAAGTAAATGAGGAGAAGAGAGAGCTTCCAATTAGCCCTCGAGCTGGACTAGAGACATTTCATGAAGAGAAAGCAATGAGAAAGCCCATATCGAACTGACAGTAGAGAATTCAAAACAAACAACAATAAAAATAACTTAATGACTACATCTAAGAAAATGGATTTGCTTGTTAGGTTGAAACAATGTACAAATGTAAGCACAAATTAAATGCACAATTTTTCTCGAATGCTTAAAACCCAACGCTCGTTGCATACTCACAATTGTTCATGAATAATCTTTAGAGCAGATTTTTACATAAGAACGTCTAGTCAACAACATTCTCCCTCCCGCTATGTAGCCCAGCTACGGCAGTCTCTGTTCTCTATTGAAAGTTCAGCCTCAACAAGATGAAAGCTCGTCAGAGAACAGGTCAGTTTTAATCTGACAGGGACATTCTCACGGCAATGTGCTTCTTGGCCCCTCTAAACCTGCCCTTCCCCCTTAAACTAAACTGACATCTCACACAACATTTCGTAGCCCTTTGGCTACAGGTCACAGTCAGAGCCAACAAGAGTCTCTTCCACATTACCTCTAAAACGAGTCTATTACTTTAACTGTGTTAGGTTAGCCCATCTCTTTCTGAGAACACAGGGCTTCAGAAGGGGGGGTCCATAAATGAGAGGGATGTTTGCTCTGCTTCTTTCAAGTGTCGTAGATGGTGACTTTGATCAAAGAGCGGCTGGCGCAACCACTGTTGTTATTACGTTTTCTGTCATATGGTCTTTCCTTTATTCTTTTTATCCTCTTTTTTTTCTTCTCATTTTGACTGGGTTGCATAGCGTGAGAGAAAGGCTTCAAAACTGCCTCCCGCTGGTAACGGTATGGACGAACGAAGCATGAGGGAAAGATATTACTTGGTTGCTGAGATACTTATATTGTAAGCAGGGGTGCTGGATGTATGGATGTGTTTGTGTGTAATTATGAACTATATATTGTGAGGGAAAAAGGTTGAATATCTGAAGGAATAAAATCAGTACAAGTTACATAACTGATCCTAAAAGCGAGGCGACTGCTTTCAGTAGTTAACATGGAATTTCTCATTACACTTCTTTGTAGAATAAAACAATACATGAATTACCTTTTTGCAAGAACATTAAAATTTCCATGTTTGCCCAAACTTTGTCTTAATGAAATAAAGGCCACGGGATAAAAATGAGTAATAATCAACCTCAAATTGATTTAAAACAACTGCATATGACTCAAAACAACATTCATTGGCCTGCCATTGACACACATTAAAAGAACACAAGAATTAAAAAAAAATACGCTTACTCTTACAATGTCACCTTGGATACAGTGCATCATTATATTCATATGTTAACCCTCTCACCACTGGACATCACTGGACTGAGACTTATCTCATGCTGCCTGCCCCTCCTCTTCTCCAGATATAAAACATTTCTATAGCCGCCCGTATCAAATTCAAGGCTCTCATGCTGGTAAAACTCTGGCTCAGCACCCTTCAACCTAAACACAGTCATTCATGTCTACCCTACCCTGAACTAAATAATACCATTGACAGTGCTTGTCCTTCATGGTAAACTTGTGTAGACTTGTGTTTGCCAAAATAAAAAGATAATATACTAGCACAATGGCAGCAAAACCTATTATTTCTTATGCTTGTAATATTCCCAACATTCTGCTGATTAATAAATAATCAAAAAAAGTTTAGAAACAAGCAGTCACAAAATCATCACAATAAAAAAATAAACCAGCAGACTATGTTAAAAGTGTTAGCTGGAGCTCCTCCCAGCTAGCTACCGGCAGTACTCTCTCATAACTCTCATCATACTTGCAATACCAAACAGCAGAAGCGCATGTCAAGTTTTAGCCGTAAAACTTCTCATTTCTACTTACTGCAGTAGTTCACCAAAACTTTCTACTCCATCAGGAGCAGCCAGTGGCTCCACCGCACGCTGAAGCTACAGCGCACAATCATGGAACATCTGGCCACCTGTAAGCATGGGAAAGAAATACCTGTGCGTAGGAGATTCAGAGAAGCCCTGACACATTGTGCTCTTTTCAAACACAGGTACATAATCAGGAAGTGACACCATTGCTTCCTCTGTCTTCAAGTCAGCCTGCCAGCCTTTTTAATTAGCCAGGTGGATGGGGCTAATCACAAACACCTCCACTCTGACAAAAATAGAGCGTGGATGAGGGAGGAAGGAAAACGAAGGGAATAGAAAATGAAAAATAAAAATAACATGGTCCACAGATGGTGTCGGTGACATCCTTTTTCGCTCAAGATGGATAGCAGGGGAGAGATGAATACCAAAAGCCCATCAGTAAAAGAGAGAGAGGGACAGATACAGATGAGGGAAGCAATGTGCATATGCCAGCATGTTCTCAAACCAATCTCCCCGTGAAGGCCCACCAGCAACTTCTCCCTCTCACTTTTTCGTTCCTTCCTGCTATTTAATCAAAATGTCGCCTTGATCTTTCCTAAATGTTTAGCTTTCACTTTAAATGGGCTTTCACATCTTTTGTGTTTCCCTTCCTTTCTCAAAAAGGTCACTTTGCCTCAGTCTGCTCTGGTGAGTTTATCCAACTCTGTTTTTCTGTGTCTGAAAGAGTCGAAATGGACTTTGATGACGAACAAGCTGTGGAGTGTTGGCAACAGTTGCCTTGGTAATCACAGTGGCAGTTATCGCAGAGGTAGTCGAGCACAGTGCACGTCAGCGATTGCTTTTAGTAACTGAGCTAGACCAGAGCACAAACCGCAGGTCAAGAGGAGCCTTTAAAGTTACGGATATTTCTGTCGACAAATAGCCAGCAACAGTGAAATGGGTAAGGTTTTAAGACCACCTGCTGACAAAAAAGCTGTCTGGGGAACAGTGGAACAAATTGAATCACTGCATTAGTTTGAACTAAGGTAGCAAATTTAGTTTACAGTAATAGACGTTTAAAAAAAATCATAGAAATGTAATAAGACAAAAAATAGATTTTAAAACACATCTTTTAGTATGCCCATAAACAATCAGAATTCTTCATAGTTTTATAAAATCATGAAACACCTATTTCTAGAAACATTAGATGAAATTAGAAATCCCACCTCTAGAAGAGTCTATTTAATTTGCATATATTGATTTATATTTCATAAATGTATTTTTATTTAAAATAATTTTATTTTATTTACTTTATTTTACTACAAATGTGATAGTTTATGAAGTTTGCATCATTATTAATTATTTTTTTCTCTATTACTGTGAAATGGCTTTGTGAAATCTTGTATAATGAAATGGCTTTTTGAAATCTTGTATAAAGGCTATAAAGGTTACCGAACAATAAATCGAATAATAAATAAATAATAATAATAAATCAGCCAAAAAATAAATAAAATTTTTAGTTTACGTATTTTAAACTTCTCTAAAAACTATGTACTGGACATTTTGTGGCACCGTACAGCTAAATTTTGTGGTGCTGTACAGCAACTTTTTGATAGCTGTTAATTGTTTTGAAAATACTACCCATAGTTTAGAGTAACATGTCTAATCAGTAGATTAAATTTTGTGCCATTAAAATCTGATCCAGATCACCACAGCTTTAAAATACTATATGAATACATTAACTTTAGAAAAGTCTGTACAAATGCCCACAATCAAATAAAAAGCAATGAATGATAGCTTCTCTACACTTTAAAATTACAGAAGCACTCAACTCCTCTCATTTCAGTCTATGACATATGCAGCTCCTAATGATGGCGATTCAGCATAGAGAACATTCATCTGACTCACAACAGCCTGAATAACACATTGAAAGTGTGAGACGTATGCAAGGGCCAGCACAATTACATAGTCTATCTTAAATATAAGTCTGTAATTCTGCCTGCTGCATCTCATTCTTCCATTTGTCACTTTTTGATTAAAGCTCGTAATAGATGCACTCTGGACAGCTAATATGGGCCATGCATTCTAATCCTCATTGATTAGATGTCACATTATTGTAATTACAAGCCTGAAGTGTACTTTTTCCATGCTTGCATGCTATTTCTCCTACTCTCTCTCTCTCTCTTTCATTCACTTTCTCTCCCCTTTTCTCTAAAACACCCTGACATTTCTGTTTCTCTTGCTTAAAAGGACTCTGGTGGTGTTCAAGGAAAGTTGGAAAAGGACAAAATCAATACTCCACAAGAACAGGCACAGGATATGTTACTATCTATTTTTCTGTGGCAGGGGCTATTTTTCTTTAAGATATTGAGCAGGAGAACAGTATGCATTGGGAACGGGTGCTCTCGTAGGAAGGGTGCTAGATTTGAATGAAGGCTACTGAGAAGGTAAAATAAATTGCGGAGCTGAGAACCAGTTCACATCCACTTCAGAGCTTTTTCCATTACTCTGTACTTCAATGTAAATGTTCTCCTATTCTTTTCTCCCAGCCCTGAACTTGCATATTATTCTTATTTCAGACATGGTTTTTAAGTGACCCTTAGCCTTCCACTCTCCTTTTAGCTTTCTTGCGCTTCATCATCGTTTAAGACAAAGAGTTTGCAACAGGTGGCAAAGGTCTCAGAGCACAAAACTTTCTGTTTGCAACTGTAAAATAGCTTTGCTTTCTCTCTCTTTTTCATGAAACAATCTCACGCTGCAAACGTTGTTATAGTTTTGCACATTTAACGGCTTTAATTTAAAATGTTTTCTGGTATGGTTTCGGAAGAGTTAAAATGTCATTTTTATTTTATTCCTTATGACAATAACACCACAAACTGATCTGTCAAGTCTGAAATTTTATTTGTGAAATGTGTTATAAAGTTGCCATTGCTGCTACATTAAGCAGAAAATTGTTACAGGCATGACTGGCATTTCCGAGGCATGTATGATTAGCCTCAGTGCCCCCCCACTGAGAACAACTTGTCAATTGTGTCGTCTTTCAGATGATTCACATATATTGCTGCACCATTATTGTTCTGTACCATAAATGTTCAGTACCATAAACAAATAATAACAACAACAATATATTTTGAGCATTTCTTAATGAAGGTAAATAACATTAACATCAATTATTAATTGATGTTAGCATGTAAATGTATAGCATGTTATGCTAATATATAATATTTGTTCATTTCACAGCATCTCCAGTTTTGTATTTGGTTCTGCTTCTTTTAACAGACAAATTATTTTTATTATTTTATCCAGAATTATTCATTTTTTCTGGTTTGCTAATTTATTTTCATAAATCAATGTTATATTGTCTCTCTGTCCTACTGTCCACATAGTAGTTGAACTCATTCGTGCAGAGCGAAAGCCCCGTTTAGAAGACAGTGAGGACTTTGACATGCTGATCACATGGCCTGTAGCTCTGTAATACAAATTGCCCATCACTCCTACAATCGCAGAGTCCCTTCGGCGTCATTCTATTGCCTTTGCTGACATCATTCGATTGCCTTCTAGTCTGCCTGTCAGGCTTCACAAAGACTCCTCTTCAGCCCGGTCCAAATAATTTTTCCTTTTCATTTCAAACAAATTGCTTTCAATGTAAGTCATTGGCTTCCTTTTGTTTTTGATTTTCTATTTCATTGGAAGAGAAACACACGACTGGTGCATACATTAAACATTTCGTATGAGGAAATTAAAAAATATTATTTTCGCAGAGTAGTTTTCTAACAAGTTGATTAGTGAAGTTGAATCGTTCATCTAATATATGCTTACATTTATAGAGGCTTTAAGGCTGGAAGTCCACTACAGCTGTTAGACAGTTGTGTGGTTAAAAAAGCCTGCTAAGGCTTTGATTCTTTACATTCATCCCCTTTGAAACACCATTGCTGCAGATATACTGTATATATACTGTATACTGTACATTCAGACAGACGTCTTTGACAGTGTATTTTTTGGAGCATCCTGCCACAAGTCTTGCTTATTTAAGGTGGTGTGTTAAAGTAAAAAAACTCTTAAACCACATCTCAAGACTTCTCTAGACCGCTCCATTCTGGAGATCGACATCTACAGTAGCTTGTTCTGAATGCACAGAAGTGTCTTCTGTAAATAAGCCCCTAAAGGTGTCAGATGTACCCAAAACTGGCTTAACTAATAAACTTTCATAAGACTGATTACTTGACCTGTATAAAATACATCCTTAATAGTGACAGGCAGTATTTTAAGGCATTGTGTGTTTTTGACGCCGAGACTTTTTTAAAATAGCAACTTTACTGTGCAGCGTTCCAAGTTGCCAATTGTAGTCAAATGTTAAGGCATGATTGTACATTATCCTTCACAGAGAGGACAATTTGAACTTTTTGAAATTGGATAATTTTCCCCTAAATTTGTTATTTTTATGCTTATGCTACAATGCTACTATATAGAACACATTACCAGTGAACTGTTAAAAATTACAACTTGGAACTCCCGTACAGAGTGATATTTTGTGTTGCTTCCTATATGAAGCATTCCAAGTAAACCTCATGCACATTAAGGATGCTTAAAAGTCACCTGCTTTTGTAGATGGCAGGCAGCTCACTATGTTTTGAAACACAGCTATTAAACAATCTAAGAAATTGTGCATTAATTTCAGGATTAGCATTTCTCTGTACCCTGCTAACCTCATTTTAAATCACCTTAAATGCTGAAGACATCATGACCCACTTTGAAAGCATTTCTCACACGCCCCTGATGCGCCTCACTGCCCAGCTTCTCAAATGTCAAATTAGACAACGCTCAGCAAGTTTCACGCAGACACCATTTATATGGCTTTCTTCTAAGCTGCGGTTAACACATCCTTAACTAGCGTCAAACTACATTTGGTTTGGCAGTAAATTTAGTGTGTACTGGTGCAACTACTGGTACGACTCAACCCATTTATATGGCTTTCTTCTACACTGCGGTTAACACATCCTTAACTAGCGTCAAACTACATTTGGTTTGGCAGTAAATTTTGTGTGTACTGGTACGACTCAACCCATTTTGATTATGCACTTCCGTTTTCTGTAGCGTATTTTTCAAGCCATGAAACAGTGCTGCCTAATTGAACTGCACACTGTGGACTTATTATCCGCCCAGTTCTGCACAGAACACAGAATTTCCTGTTACAAAACCCTATGGGAAAATAGCTAAAAAATGTGTATGTGCTTAAACTAGTGGAAAGCAGAAACTAAAATAAGCAACATCAACATTCTAGACATTACGGATGTGAAAAACAGACGTAAACATTACTAGACTCAACAATATGCTTAACATAAACACAAAAAAATAAGTCAGCACTGCTTACAATACTCTGGTGGTACCATGGTACAGTGACAGTATCAGAACACAAGACGCATAGTACTTTCATAGAGTACCACTTAGAATATTAGTACCGAATGTTTACCATATTTAAATACTATACAAACCATTTTTTTGGTGCCAAAACAATGCAATAGTATCAAATAGTATTAAATTACTAACTAACTAACCTTTGCCAGTGACGAAACATTAAATTTGTCACATGACTAAAAGTATCTTTACTCAAAATCATTTTTCATAAATCTCAACTGATTTTTTGATTGCAACCGTGACTAGTACAGTAGTACACAAAAAACAGCTACAGGAAAGTTTATATAGTTCCCTCCATCACAAGCCGTTACAAAAACAGCACAAATAAATGCCGTTACACAACTCTGGTATACAGTAATTTTCACTGCTTTTGGCTTCTGGTAGCCATTAATCACAATCTTTGAAGGGCACAGTATGCTGGAACCCAGAAAGAAAGACCTTTTGCTAAGTTGAGCTGAGTAATTGTCTCAAACTTGTGCTTCCATTGCTCACACACAGAGAGCTAATCATATGTCTGTTTGCTCTGCATACCCCTTGAGAGAAGCATGCTGGGACATGGTTTGAATGTGAACCAATAGAGAATGTTCTCAAGGAGGCTGGGCGCTGCCATGGTTACAATACACCAGGGTCTTGTAGACTGTTGCGTAGCACCGGTGTTGCTAATGACAGGATGTTTAAACGTTCCGTAAATTTGAAAGACTGACTTGTGCGGCTAAACCGTTCAAACAATTGTGCAGAATGAGAGTTGAAAGCGGTGCTCGGGGGAGCAGTGGGGGAGTAATTATTGGTATATGTTGGTTGTAATGACTGTAGTTGTCAAAGCTTTATTTCCAAATGATGGCACATCACTGGAATCACTAAATACCACACAGGCCCTTTAGCATGTAATACAAATTAACTTCTCTCAGCAGCTTGTCACACACACTTACACACCGGCCTGATTGGCCATGATTATTTAACAAGGCAAGGTCAACGGTTGAAAATAAACGTCTTATTTTCAAAAATGGCTCACTTAGCCAACCTGCTCATCATAACGTGGTCCTGTAAGCATCAATCCACAGACAGCCTGTTATTTACTGGTACAGGCTGACACACAGAGATCCATGCAGTGTCGTGCTGTTATTTTAACCCTAAAATCTTGTGGGTCAATCTGTCATCTATTGCTTAAATGCATTCACTTCACATGCAAATGTACGAGAGGAGAGTTTCCAAAGAGAAGTTTACAGATAATCCTTCTGTGCTACGACACACTATCCCTGCATTCAAAACTGCAAAACAAAAGGAGAGACACCAGTGGACTTTTTGAAAGTTTGTGTGAAGACACACACACACACACACACACACTTCATTCATTCAATTTCACTTAATCACTTAATATATGATAATATTCCAAAATGATACACCAACATTCTGTTTACCCTTGGCCCACTTTTTAGTTAAGTAGAAACCCAATTTTTTTTGGTTAGCAAATTTGCAGGGCAGGGCAAATTGCTGTGTAAATTTGTTCAGTCATCACAATGTAAAGCCATAACATAATTTTCAATCTTGCAGGTTAGTTTCTGAATGCTATAGTAGGTTGTGGGGGATGCGGCAGACTAACACAATCTGAAAATGTTATAATATACTTTTACTTTTGTTATAATATACTAAAAAATATACTTTTCTGAAAATGCACAGTATCACTGCGCCACTGCAGTCCAGACACCCGAACTGACACTTTTAAATAGCAGGAATTGTTGCAATATGCCAAATCATCATTTGTTTTCTCCATTGTCTAATTATGATATGATTGGTGAGAAATGATTGACAAATTTAAACAATTTCAACACAATTCAGTACTTAGTACTGGGTGCTAATAGACTATAACTGAACCATGTACATAGAACATACTTGTGAAAATATCTGCAACCTATCAAAAGTATGTTCAGTGAATTTGCCCCAGACTGTCTGCAGGGAGGACGATGAGAGCTGAAAAAATAGGATTTCTGTCATGGCATGTATCTGTCTGCGAATGCTTGTGCAACACAGATGTGATTGATGGTGAACTAGAGATGTCATAAAGATGGAGATACGGAGAGCCCTTCTCCACAGCTTCAGTGGAATCATCCCTTAACTGACAGCGACAACCTCAACCTGCACACACACATACAGAGCTTTCGGCTTTTAAAAAGTTATTTACCTGAAGAACTAGAAATAGTTCTGTAACTAAAATCAAGGCTAAAGAGTGGTGAGTCAGCCATTAAACAGCATGGTACCAAGCTGTGGAAAGACCCCATACAACCAGAACAAAACATTATATGACCGCCGATAACGACCACTGCGAGTCTCATGATTTTTCACAGCCCATCATGCAGGTTTATCTTCGGTCATGAATTTAGTCATAAAATTGTAAAATAAATGATTTCAGACTGTAATTTCAGAATCTCTTTTCCTGTCTCTCATGAATCACAATAAGCTTGGTGTGTATGCGCAGTACGCGATGGGGAAAGAAAGTTCTTTTTGGTATATTACTGAACTTAAATCACAGCATGTTATATTAACGTATAATACATAGTATTAACAGCACGTATAAAAATGCTGGCATCCAATCAGAATTTTAGCTTTGCATTGTTTACAAGATAATCCATTTAGTTCTTGTGCATCTGTCAGCAGTAGACCTATACCATATATATTATGTACTTTATATTTTATCTATTATCTAAATAAATATATATATATATATATATATATATTCTTAGGATACAACATAAGGTTTTCTATCTCTATATCTGTTGACATCTTTAGCACAATTTTCAAACTGCCTGTTTTTACTATTATTTTAGTACAGAATACAGTACTAAAAATGACAATATATAAAAGATTGTTTATGTCTAATATGCTACCCATACAAGCCTGTTGTGCACGAGCCCATATCCATATGTTTAAATCCTGCGCTACTTACCATAATGGATCGTATCACTATGACTGAAGCAAATGAGTGTCAAATAAACTTCCTTGGTAGCAATTTCGGG
>JAZGTJ010001852.1:11931-48979 GCA_036877575.1 Botia almorhae
ACTGTACACAACCCTTAGTTTAGCTCCAACATGACATGCTGTGATGGCCTTTCTATCTTTAAACAAATAGCATTGCTGTTAAAACAAACAAACAAAAAATAACATTACAAAGTACAACAAGCCCATAACGAAACATTAATGAGGAAAGTGAGTGTTTAAAAGATCAACTAAATATAAGCACAGCAGTTCTTTCATCATTTATTTTTCACCCAAAAATGATGTCTCTGACTTTTCGCAATGTTGGGATCACGGAGGCCATTTTGTGTGGGCACTGGGGGATATGACAGTCGCTGCGTATAGATGCCTGCCACTGACAGAAACTTCATCAGGGTAACATACACTCTGAGTCAAGAAAGAGCTGAAAGAAAAATGCAAAATAAAACCCACTCTGGTATACACAAACATACAAACAAAATCAGTGTGCGAGTTTTTTTACACTCGTACACTGAACTACTCCATCTCTATCTATAAATGCTGTTTGCAAGTACCATTGCTATTTACCACTCATAACCGTGGTGATCCATCTGTAACCCTTTATACAAGAAAGCTTTGAAAGGTCTCTTAGCATTAGCTCAAGCACACAAGCTCAACATTTCGCTGCTATTTACAAAGAATTAGAAAAGCGTGCTCTCAAAACAGGCTCAAACTTCAGCAATGCTGCCATTTCGGGTCAGTGAGTTGTCAAACCAAGAGCATTAGGGGTGACTTTTACAGCATGACTGATTCATCCCCTGACTTACAAACACAAGGCCACATACCGTCCACAAAGACGCCACGCACAGAAAATATGTAGATACACATAACCGTGCCTCCTCTATTGTGCGATAATTCAAACTGGCAAATTCTCTTGAAATGTAATCAACAAATGCCTTCCTTGGTAAGTATCTTGGTATTTTGAAGTTAGTGGCCATCAGGTAGTTCAGGGCCCGACGTCCCGGGCTTTATGTTCAGCAATATACATGATGCTGATAGAGACACACACATCTGACATTCCATACTATAAATAAAACTGTATTGTTTCATTAGAAGAAAAATCATTAAAAAAAAATTCCCACTGAAATTCTCCAGTGTGACAGATTATATATAAATACTCATGCAATTATTGCTATTATACAAGTCACAACTACACAGTTCTGCTAAAATGAAAACACTGTCATCACAAAGCATAACATGTTAAGACTTTTCTACATGTTTCATAACAATAGCACTTAAAAGCTTTTTTGTGCACTACATTTGCATTGTGATGAAACATTCACGGCATTTGTTTACTGTATTTTCTTTAGTTGAATTGAAAATATTTTTGTTCTTGGTAACAGGCTTCTGCTACTTTTTTAAAAGGTGGACGACAACGTTTGATCAGGTCGACTCTGAGCAGCCAGAAACAAACATATGTTTTCAAGGACGGCAGACTAATTGGTCCTGCTTTTTTATTATGGACACGGGACTGTATCTTTGATGCCGCAGAGCCAGGGCTGATTGCTTCGGGCCTGCCTTTGTGTTTGTAAATGTGTGTTTAATGCTTTTACATCCATATTTCCTCTTGCACAGAGCCGGCATGATGTGGCATTGGAGACATTTATTTGGTGTAAGTAAATGAGGAGAAGAGAGAGCTTCCAATTAGCCCTCGAGCTGGACTAGAGACATTTCATGAAGAGAAAGCAATGAGAAAGCCCATATCGAACTGACAGTAGAGAATTCAAAACAAACAACAATAAAAATAACTTAATGACTACATCTAAGAAAATGGATTTGCTTGTTAGGTTGAAACAATGTACAAATGTAAGCACAAATTAAATGCACAATTTTTCTCGAATGCTTAAAACCCAACGCTCGTTGCATACTCACAATTGTTCATGAATAATCTTTAGAGCAGATTTTTACATAAGAACGTCTAGTCAACAACATTCTCCCTCCCGCTATGTAGCCCAGCTACGGCAGTCTCTGTTCTCTATTGAAAGTTCAGCCTCAACAAGATGAAAGCTCGTCAGAGAACAGGTCAGTTTTAATCTGACAGGGACATTCTCACGGCAATGTGCTTCTTGGCCCCTCTAAACCTGCCCTTCCCCCTTAAACTAAACTGACATCTCACACAACATTTCGTAGCCCTTTGGCTACAGGTCACAGTCAGAGCCAACAAGAGTCTCTTCCACATTACCTCTAAAACGAGTCTATTACTTTAACTGTGTTAGGTTAGCCCATCTCTTTCTGAGAACACAGGGCTTCAGAAGGGGGGGTCCATAAATGAGAGGGATGTTTGCTCTGCTTCTTTCAAGTGTCGTAGATGGTGACTTTGATCAAAGAGCGGCTGGCGCAACCACTGTTGTTATTACGTTTTCTGTCATATGGTCTTTCCTTTATTCTTTTTATCCTCTTTTTTTTCTTCTCATTTTGACTGGGTTGCATAGCGTGAGAGAAAGGCTTCAAAACTGCCTCCCGCTGGTAACGGTATGGACGAACGAAGCATGAGGGAAAGATATTACTTGGTTGCTGAGATACTTATATTGTAAGCAGGGGTGCTGGATGTATGGATGTGTTTGTGTGTAATTATGAACTATATATTGTGAGGGAAAAAGGTTGAATATCTGAAGGAATAAAATCAGTACAAGTTACATAACTGATCCTAAAAGCGAGGCGACTGCTTTCAGTAGTTAACATGGAATTTCTCATTACACTTCTTTGTAGAATAAAACAATACATGAATTACCTTTTTGCAAGAACATTAAAATTTCCATGTTTGCCCAAACTTTGTCTTAATGAAATAAAGGCCACGGGATAAAAATGAGTAATAATCAACCTCAAATTGATTTAAAACAACTGCATATGACTCAAAACAACATTCATTGGCCTGCCATTGACACACATTAAAAGAACACAAGAATTAAAAAAAAATACGCTTACTCTTACAATGTCACCTTGGATACAGTGCATCATTATATTCATATGTTAACCCTCTCACCACTGGACATCACTGGACTGAGACTTATCTCATGCTGCCTGCCCCTCCTCTTCTCCAGATATAAAACATTTCTATAGCCGCCCGTATCAAATTCAAGGCTCTCATGCTGGTAAAACTCTGGCTCAGCACCCTTCAACCTAAACACAGTCATTCATGTCTACCCTACCCTGAACTAAATAATACCATTGACAGTGCTTGTCCTTCATGGTAAACTTGTGTAGACTTGTGTTTGCCAAAATAAAAAGATAATATACTAGCACAATGGCAGCAAAACCTATTATTTCTTATGCTTGTAATATTCCCAACATTCTGCTGATTAATAAATAATCAAAAAAAGTTTAGAAACAAGCAGTCACAAAATCATCACAATAAAAAAATAAACCAGCAGACTATGTTAAAAGTGTTAGCTGGAGCTCCTCCCAGCTAGCTACCGGCAGTACTCTCTCATAACTCTCATCATACTTGCAATACCAAACAGCAGAAGCGCATGTCAAGTTTTAGCCGTAAAACTTCTCATTTCTACTTACTGCAGTAGTTCACCAAAACTTTCTACTCCATCAGGAGCAGCCAGTGGCTCCACCGCACGCTGAAGCTACAGCGCACAATCATGGAACATCTGGCCACCTGTAAGCATGGGAAAGAAATACCTGTGCGTAGGAGATTCAGAGAAGCCCTGACACATTGTGCTCTTTTCAAACACAGGTACATAATCAGGAAGTGACACCATTGCTTCCTCTGTCTTCAAGTCAGCCTGCCAGCCTTTTTAATTAGCCAGGTGGATGGGGCTAATCACAAACACCTCCACTCTGACAAAAATAGAGCGTGGATGAGGGAGGAAGGAAAACGAAGGGAATAGAAAATGAAAAATAAAAATAACATGGTCCACAGATGGTGTCGGTGACATCCTTTTTCGCTCAAGATGGATAGCAGGGGAGAGATGAATACCAAAAGCCCATCAGTAAAAGAGAGAGAGGGACAGATACAGATGAGGGAAGCAATGTGCATATGCCAGCATGTTCTCAAACCAATCTCCCCGTGAAGGCCCACCAGCAACTTCTCCCTCTCACTTTTTCGTTCCTTCCTGCTATTTAATCAAAATGTCGCCTTGATCTTTCCTAAATGTTTAGCTTTCACTTTAAATGGGCTTTCACATCTTTTGTGTTTCCCTTCCTTTCTCAAAAAGGTCACTTTGCCTCAGTCTGCTCTGGTGAGTTTATCCAACTCTGTTTTTCTGTGTCTGAAAGAGTCGAAATGGACTTTGATGACGAACAAGCTGTGGAGTGTTGGCAACAGTTGCCTTGGTAATCACAGTGGCAGTTATCGCAGAGGTAGTCGAGCACAGTGCACGTCAGCGATTGCTTTTAGTAACTGAGCTAGACCAGAGCACAAACCGCAGGTCAAGAGGAGCCTTTAAAGTTACGGATATTTCTGTCGACAAATAGCCAGCAACAGTGAAATGGGTAAGGTTTTAAGACCACCTGCTGACAAAAAAGCTGTCTGGGGAACAGTGGAACAAATTGAATCACTGCATTAGTTTGAACTAAGGTAGCAAATTTAGTTTACAGTAATAGACGTTTAAAAAAAATCATAGAAATGTAATAAGACAAAAAATAGATTTTAAAACACATCTTTTAGTATGCCCATAAACAATCAGAATTCTTCATAGTTTTATAAAATCATGAAACACCTATTTCTAGAAACATTAGATGAAATTAGAAATCCCACCTCTAGAAGAGTCTATTTAATTTGCATATATTGATTTATATTTCATAAATGTATTTTTATTTAAAATAATTTTATTTTATTTACTTTATTTTACTACAAATGTGATAGTTTATGAAGTTTGCATCATTATTAATTATTTTTTTCTCTATTACTGTGAAATGGCTTTGTGAAATCTTGTATAATGAAATGGCTTTTTGAAATCTTGTATAAAGGCTATAAAGGTTACCGAACAATAAATCGAATAATAAATAAATAATAATAATAAATCAGCCAAAAAATAAATAAAATTTTTAGTTTACGTATTTTAAACTTCTCTAAAAACTATGTACTGGACATTTTGTGGCACCGTACAGCTAAATTTTGTGGTGCTGTACAGCAACTTTTTGATAGCTGTTAATTGTTTTGAAAATACTACCCATAGTTTAGAGTAACATGTCTAATCAGTAGATTAAATTTTGTGCCATTAAAATCTGATCCAGATCACCACAGCTTTAAAATACTATATGAATACATTAACTTTAGAAAAGTCTGTACAAATGCCCACAATCAAATAAAAAGCAATGAATGATAGCTTCTCTACACTTTAAAATTACAGAAGCACTCAACTCCTCTCATTTCAGTCTATGACATATGCAGCTCCTAATGATGGCGATTCAGCATAGAGAACATTCATCTGACTCACAACAGCCTGAATAACACATTGAAAGTGTGAGACGTATGCAAGGGCCAGCACAATTACATAGTCTATCTTAAATATAAGTCTGTAATTCTGCCTGCTGCATCTCATTCTTCCATTTGTCACTTTTTGATTAAAGCTCGTAATAGATGCACTCTGGACAGCTAATATGGGCCATGCATTCTAATCCTCATTGATTAGATGTCACATTATTGTAATTACAAGCCTGAAGTGTACTTTTTCCATGCTTGCATGCTATTTCTCCTACTCTCTCTCTCTCTCTTTCATTCACTTTCTCTCCCCTTTTCTCTAAAACACCCTGACATTTCTGTTTCTCTTGCTTAAAAGGACTCTGGTGGTGTTCAAGGAAAGTTGGAAAAGGACAAAATCAATACTCCACAAGAACAGGCACAGGATATGTTACTATCTATTTTTCTGTGGCAGGGGCTATTTTTCTTTAAGATATTGAGCAGGAGAACAGTATGCATTGGGAACGGGTGCTCTCGTAGGAAGGGTGCTAGATTTGAATGAAGGCTACTGAGAAGGTAAAATAAATTGCGGAGCTGAGAACCAGTTCACATCCACTTCAGAGCTTTTTCCATTACTCTGTACTTCAATGTAAATGTTCTCCTATTCTTTTCTCCCAGCCCTGAACTTGCATATTATTCTTATTTCAGACATGGTTTTTAAGTGACCCTTAGCCTTCCACTCTCCTTTTAGCTTTCTTGCGCTTCATCATCGTTTAAGACAAAGAGTTTGCAACAGGTGGCAAAGGTCTCAGAGCACAAAACTTTCTGTTTGCAACTGTAAAATAGCTTTGCTTTCTCTCTCTTTTTCATGAAACAATCTCACGCTGCAAACGTTGTTATAGTTTTGCACATTTAACGGCTTTAATTTAAAATGTTTTCTGGTATGGTTTCGGAAGAGTTAAAATGTCATTTTTATTTTATTCCTTATGACAATAACACCACAAACTGATCTGTCAAGTCTGAAATTTTATTTGTGAAATGTGTTATAAAGTTGCCATTGCTGCTACATTAAGCAGAAAATTGTTACAGGCATGACTGGCATTTCCGAGGCATGTATGATTAGCCTCAGTGCCCCCCCACTGAGAACAACTTGTCAATTGTGTCGTCTTTCAGATGATTCACATATATTGCTGCACCATTATTGTTCTGTACCATAAATGTTCAGTACCATAAACAAATAATAACAACAACAATATATTTTGAGCATTTCTTAATGAAGGTAAATAACATTAACATCAATTATTAATTGATGTTAGCATGTAAATGTATAGCATGTTATGCTAATATATAATATTTGTTCATTTCACAGCATCTCCAGTTTTGTATTTGGTTCTGCTTCTTTTAACAGACAAATTATTTTTATTATTTTATCCAGAATTATTCATTTTTTCTGGTTTGCTAATTTATTTTCATAAATCAATGTTATATTGTCTCTCTGTCCTACTGTCCACATAGTAGTTGAACTCATTCGTGCAGAGCGAAAGCCCCGTTTAGAAGACAGTGAGGACTTTGACATGCTGATCACATGGCCTGTAGCTCTGTAATACAAATTGCCCATCACTCCTACAATCGCAGAGTCCCTTCGGCGTCATTCTATTGCCTTTGCTGACATCATTCGATTGCCTTCTAGTCTGCCTGTCAGGCTTCACAAAGACTCCTCTTCAGCCCGGTCCAAATAATTTTTCCTTTTCATTTCAAACAAATTGCTTTCAATGTAAGTCATTGGCTTCCTTTTGTTTTTGATTTTCTATTTCATTGGAAGAGAAACACACGACTGGTGCATACATTAAACATTTCGTATGAGGAAATTAAAAAATATTATTTTCGCAGAGTAGTTTTCTAACAAGTTGATTAGTGAAGTTGAATCGTTCATCTAATATATGCTTACATTTATAGAGGCTTTAAGGCTGGAAGTCCACTACAGCTGTTAGACAGTTGTGTGGTTAAAAAAGCCTGCTAAGGCTTTGATTCTTTACATTCATCCCCTTTGAAACACCATTGCTGCAGATATACTGTATATATACTGTATACTGTACATTCAGACAGACGTCTTTGACAGTGTATTTTTTGGAGCATCCTGCCACAAGTCTTGCTTATTTAAGGTGGTGTGTTAAAGTAAAAAAACTCTTAAACCACATCTCAAGACTTCTCTAGACCGCTCCATTCTGGAGATCGACATCTACAGTAGCTTGTTCTGAATGCACAGAAGTGTCTTCTGTAAATAAGCCCCTAAAGGTGTCAGATGTACCCAAAACTGGCTTAACTAATAAACTTTCATAAGACTGATTACTTGACCTGTATAAAATACATCCTTAATAGTGACAGGCAGTATTTTAAGGCATTGTGTGTTTTTGACGCCGAGACTTTTTTAAAATAGCAACTTTACTGTGCAGCGTTCCAAGTTGCCAATTGTAGTCAAATGTTAAGGCATGATTGTACATTATCCTTCACAGAGAGGACAATTTGAACTTTTTGAAATTGGATAATTTTCCCCTAAATTTGTTATTTTTATGCTTATGCTACAATGCTACTATATAGAACACATTACCAGTGAACTGTTAAAAATTACAACTTGGAACTCCCGTACAGAGTGATATTTTGTGTTGCTTCCTATATGAAGCATTCCAAGTAAACCTCATGCACATTAAGGATGCTTAAAAGTCACCTGCTTTTGTAGATGGCAGGCAGCTCACTATGTTTTGAAACACAGCTATTAAACAATCTAAGAAATTGTGCATTAATTTCAGGATTAGCATTTCTCTGTACCCTGCTAACCTCATTTTAAATCACCTTAAATGCTGAAGACATCATGACCCACTTTGAAAGCATTTCTCACACGCCCCTGATGCGCCTCACTGCCCAGCTTCTCAAATGTCAAATTAGACAACGCTCAGCAAGTTTCACGCAGACACCATTTATATGGCTTTCTTCTAAGCTGCGGTTAACACATCCTTAACTAGCGTCAAACTACATTTGGTTTGGCAGTAAATTTAGTGTGTACTGGTGCAACTACTGGTACGACTCAACCCATTTATATGGCTTTCTTCTACACTGCGGTTAACACATCCTTAACTAGCGTCAAACTACATTTGGTTTGGCAGTAAATTTTGTGTGTACTGGTACGACTCAACCCATTTTGATTATGCACTTCCGTTTTCTGTAGCGTATTTTTCAAGCCATGAAACAGTGCTGCCTAATTGAACTGCACACTGTGGACTTATTATCCGCCCAGTTCTGCACAGAACACAGAATTTCCTGTTACAAAACCCTATGGGAAAATAGCTAAAAAATGTGTATGTGCTTAAACTAGTGGAAAGCAGAAACTAAAATAAGCAACATCAACATTCTAGACATTACGGATGTGAAAAACAGACGTAAACATTACTAGACTCAACAATATGCTTAACATAAACACAAAAAAATAAGTCAGCACTGCTTACAATACTCTGGTGGTACCATGGTACAGTGACAGTATCAGAACACAAGACGCATAGTACTTTCATAGAGTACCACTTAGAATATTAGTACCGAATGTTTACCATATTTAAATACTATACAAACCATTTTTTTGGTGCCAAAACAATGCAATAGTATCAAATAGTATTAAATTACTAACTAACTAACCTTTGCCAGTGACGAAACATTAAATTTGTCACATGACTAAAAGTATCTTTACTCAAAATCATTTTTCATAAATCTCAACTGATTTTTTGATTGCAACCGTGACTAGTACAGTAGTACACAAAAAACAGCTACAGGAAAGTTTATATAGTTCCCTCCATCACAAGCCGTTACAAAAACAGCACAAATAAATGCCGTTACACAACTCTGGTATACAGTAATTTTCACTGCTTTTGGCTTCTGGTAGCCATTAATCACAATCTTTGAAGGGCACAGTATGCTGGAACCCAGAAAGAAAGACCTTTTGCTAAGTTGAGCTGAGTAATTGTCTCAAACTTGTGCTTCCATTGCTCACACACAGAGAGCTAATCATATGTCTGTTTGCTCTGCATACCCCTTGAGAGAAGCATGCTGGGACATGGTTTGAATGTGAACCAATAGAGAATGTTCTCAAGGAGGCTGGGCGCTGCCATGGTTACAATACACCAGGGTCTTGTAGACTGTTGCGTAGCACCGGTGTTGCTAATGACAGGATGTTTAAACGTTCCGTAAATTTGAAAGACTGACTTGTGCGGCTAAACCGTTCAAACAATTGTGCAGAATGAGAGTTGAAAGCGGTGCTCGGGGGAGCAGTGGGGGAGTAATTATTGGTATATGTTGGTTGTAATGACTGTAGTTGTCAAAGCTTTATTTCCAAATGATGGCACATCACTGGAATCACTAAATACCACACAGGCCCTTTAGCATGTAATACAAATTAACTTCTCTCAGCAGCTTGTCACACACACTTACACACCGGCCTGATTGGCCATGATTATTTAACAAGGCAAGGTCAACGGTTGAAAATAAACGTCTTATTTTCAAAAATGGCTCACTTAGCCAACCTGCTCATCATAACGTGGTCCTGTAAGCATCAATCCACAGACAGCCTGTTATTTACTGGTACAGGCTGACACACAGAGATCCATGCAGTGTCGTGCTGTTATTTTAACCCTAAAATCTTGTGGGTCAATCTGTCATCTATTGCTTAAATGCATTCACTTCACATGCAAATGTACGAGAGGAGAGTTTCCAAAGAGAAGTTTACAGATAATCCTTCTGTGCTACGACACACTATCCCTGCATTCAAAACTGCAAAACAAAAGGAGAGACACCAGTGGACTTTTTGAAAGTTTGTGTGAAGACACACACACACACACACACACACTTCATTCATTCAATTTCACTTAATCACTTAATATATGATAATATTCCAAAATGATACACCAACATTCTGTTTACCCTTGGCCCACTTTTTAGTTAAGTAGAAACACAAATTTCTTTTGGTTAGCAAATTTGCAGGGCAGGGCAAATTGCTGTGTAAATTTGTTCAGTCAAATCATAACATAATTTTCAATCTTGCAGGTTAGTTCTGAATGCTATAGTAGGTGTTGTGGGGGATGCGGCAGACTACCGCAATCTGATATACTTTTCTGAAAATGTACAGTATCACTGCGCCACTGCAGTTCAGACACCTGAACTGACATTTTTAAATAGCAGGAAAAGTTGCAATATGCCAAATCATTATTTGTTTCCTCCATTGTCTAATTATGATATGATTGGTGAGAAATGATTGACAGATTTAAACAATTTCAACACAATTCAGTACTTAGTACTGGGTGCTAATAGACTATAACTGCACCATGCACATAGAACATACTTGTGAAAATATCTGCAACCTATCAAAAGTATGTTCAGTGAATTTGCCCCAGACTGTCTGCAGGGAGGACGATGAGAGCTGAAAAATAGGATTTCTGTCATGGCATGTATCTGTCTGCGAATGCTTGTGCAACACAGATGTGATTGATGGTGAACTAGAGATGTCATAAAGATGGAGATACAGAGAGCCCTTCTCTACAGCTCCAGTGAAATCATCCCTTAACTGACAGCGACAACCTCAACCTGCACACACACATACAGAGCTTTCGGCTTTAAAAAAAAAGTTATTTACCTGAAGAACTAGAAATAGTTCTGTAACTAAAATCAAGGCTAAAGAGTGGTGAGTCAGCCATTACACAGCATGGTACCAAGCTGTGGAAAGACCCCATACAACCAGAACAAAACATTATATGACCGCTGATAACAACCACTGCGAATCTCATGATTTTTCACAGCCCATCATGCAGGTTTATCTTCGGTCATGAATTTAGTCATAAAATAGTAAAATAAATGATTTCAGACTGTAATTTCAGAATCTCTTTTCCTGTCTCTCATGAATCACAATAAGCTTGGTGTGCATGCACAGTACACGATGGGGAAAGAAAGCTCTTTCTGGTATATTACTGAACCTAAATCACAGCACGTTATATTAACGTATAATACGTAGTATTAACAGCACATATAAAAATGCTGGCATCCAATCAGAATTTTAGCTTTGCATTGTTTACAAGATAATCCATTTAGTTTTTGTGCATCTGTCAGCAGTAGACCTATGCCATATATATTATGTACTTTATATTTTATCTATTATCTAAATATATATATATATTCTCAGTATACAACATAAGGTCTTTTTATCATAAGGTTTTCTGTCTCTATATCTGTTGACATCTTTAGCACAATTTTCAAACTGCCTGTTTTTATTATAGTATAGTACAGAATACAGTACTAAAAATGACAATATATAAAAGATGTTTATGTCTAATATGCTACCCATACAAGCCTGTTGTGCACGAGCTCATATCCATATGTTTAAATCCTGCGCTACTTACCATAATGGATCGTATCACTATGACTGAAGCAAATGAGTGTCAAATAAACTTCCTTGGTAGCAATTTCGGGCTGTTAAAATGATTTAAGGTCAGCCTTGTGTTTTTGAACTAGTTTAAGGCAAATAAAGCTCATATAGGGACAGCTGTTCCTGTAGGAGGTTTCAAGCGCAGGAAAGTAACTGGAGCATCAATCGCAGTGTCAGGGGAGCATTAGGAGCCGCTGAGGCTCTCTGGGCCCCCAGAATGTGCTTAGTTTATTCTGCGTATAAAACTCCTATTCCTGGGTGTCTTGTTAGGGCTGCAAACATTCACTCGGTACAGAAAGAAACACCTATTTCCCTATGTTTCATCCCGGGAGGCTGGGACGCTACGCTAAACAAAGCTAAAGGAACAGAAGCACATGCTATTATTTCACCCCACTAAGCTAATGATGCGTCTCCATCGTCAATTCAGCCACAAAACCCAGAAAATCCGTCAACACCCACTTTGTGACAAAACCCAGTCTGTTAACGAACCGCTTGCCCACCTTTCTTCACACACCACACACGCAGAACTCATTATAGCTTGTGCCCAAATGTTTATTCAACATTCAGCAGAAGAATATTAAAAAAGAAACACATGAAACTTCAAACAAAGGCAGCAACAGAACAGAAGTCCCTCACATGGACACTGGCATTCTTTGATTTTGTGCTCACAAACAAAGAGCTTGTCTTTATTGTTTTTCTTATGATTTGTGTGCAACAGTTTTTATTCACTGTTTTTCCCCTTTTGTATATCATACTTTCTTGGACATTCAGTTACAATGCCTCTTGAATAGTTCTGTATGAAACAAAAAACTTCAACGCAGAACACGTGGAATGCACAAACAAAACTAAACCCCTTTGAGTTGCTGTTAATGTTTTTGAACAGTTTTTTTGTCTTGATATTTCCAAAAAGGCCACAAAGGGAAAGCAAAGAAAAAGTGAAAGCAGCTTTACAAAATCGTAAGCATGCGCAAATGTCATCAGTTGAAAACTCTTCAGTATACAGCAGGTCCTCAGTGCGACATGCAGTTTATAAGAAGGATTGTGTATATCGTGTCAAGGACAACATTTTGCTAACCTTTCCACAGGTGCCAGTTTAAAATGCTGCTATCAAACTGGCTGTTTTCCTGGAGCTCTCCAACTTGCCTCTCAATAGGTGACGTATAGAGTACAGTAATATATGCTGATTTTACATGAGTACGGTTGGAATAATTAGCCCTCTTTTGTTGACATTAGCAGTAACTGTTACTGCTTGGCAATAAAGCTCTTTCTGATTCTGATTCTGAACTGTTATAAGTGATTACAATAAGCATCGCTTCCTTTCTTGCAAAAATTGCAGGAATGTAACTATATGACCAAACCTAACAAACAAAATGTAATTTTCCAAACAATTTAAATGTCATTTCACACTTGCAGAATGCTTCACAAAAACACACGCTCGTGATGCAGCGCTGTGATTGGCTGATGAGGCAGTGCGCCCTTTGATGATGTGATGACTAATATTGGACTTGGCAGCTCACTGTCGTCCTTGTCAACCTTGAACACCTGCAGACTTCATATCTGCAATGTAAAATCAATATGCTGCTGACGGCGCACATGATTTAAAGGGGCTGAAGATGTTTTTGGATGGGAGATGAAAGTCTATTCACATGCCAACACTTGCCCTCCATTCACTAATAAAACTATACCTGACTGTCAGAATTTGTGATAAACATGAATTGAAGAATTGTATCTCTCTATCTCTCCATCACCAGCACAATGTATTACAAGGAGACAAATGTGTGTGAAAAAGTATTAACGGTATGTTGTGATCACGGTAGAGGATTTACTCTATAAGATTGTGAGGAATTATTATTGAAGCTGTCATCTTACAGCAACGTGTGCTTGCTGGGAATATGGAACATGTATAGCATGTTTAAAAGTCCTAAAAAGGAATCACAAGCCTGACTGTTGTTTTTCACTTCATCTCCTCCCTGTCCATCTCTCTCTCTCTCTCTCTCTGTCTGTCTCAAGGGAGGACCTGGACAATTCTCCTTTCCTATAACTGCCCCTCTGTTCAATAATCTGCAACAATAAAGTCAACCAACAGTACTGCAGTGTCAGCACCGAGCAAAGAGGAACACCACAAGTTACAGGTTCAATTTCATGGGAACGCACATATAGACGAAATATGAACTTTAAATGCACTGTAAGGCACTTTGGAAGCTGTCAAAATGCATCAATGTAATGTAAAGTTGTTATGACTTTCTAGTATGACTGTAACATTTAGACCAAGCAACTCTAAGACAATTGTTAAGTTATGTGCCAGACACATTTGCTCAGAGAATCATACATCTGCATTGCAACAATGTAAAAAAAACTGCTAAACAGTTCAATAATGCAACCACATTAAATTTTTGTATGTCCCAGTGCATGCTGGGAAAAGGGCAAAACCATATTTGTCTCCCCCATAGGCCTATTTGAACCAAAAAGAATGTGTCAAGTGAGTCTTTTCCATTTAGCATTATTTGCTGGACCTTGGATTGATTTTCTATAAGCAACATGTTTGCTGTGTTGTGTTGCAATCCTGTAAGGAGCTCAGCCAGTGAATAAAACACATTTACTTCATGTTTCATCTCTCACCAGACTGTCTCTAAAGCAGATGTCTCAATTCAGGTAGCTGGTCACACACAGGAGCCCCAGCTGCCTCATGCTAATCCATTGGATTCACTATGTTTGCGTGACTAAACTGGGTTGAGGTTGTGTGACTCAAAATGAGAGAGAAATAAAGAAAAATACAGATATTGTAAGTGTGGAAGAAAACAAACATCCAGACCCATTCTGCTGTCACAAACAAGATTTAAATTGCTTTGGAATCTCTAATTGTTATATATCAAAACATGAACACAATTGAAATGGTGTTAAAGAGCTGCCAGAATAATTATTGTGTGGAGAGAATAAGGAAACCACACAACAAGCCATTCAGCAATGCTGCTTAGACAGATTTAGATGCAGTTGTGGATAATAATAATAATAATAACAATAAAATTAATACCACTACTACTACAACTACCAATAATAATTAATAACATTTTTATAATTACACAAATCAATGTGTTATAAATTTCAATATAGCACTGACTAACACGTATTTTTATGAATATAGCACTTTTAATTTTTATTTAGGCTTATTTTATGTTCTGCTTCAATGTTCTGTAGCCCAATTTTTGCGCAGTATTTGCTTCGCTGTAAATTATTGATTATTTAATATTGAAGTAATGTGCAGTTAGAGGTTTATGTTTCTTTACACAGGAAAGATCAATCCCCACAGTATGATACAGACATTCTGCACCAATCAAGAAAATATGTGCAGGCCTTGAGCAAATGAAACCGTGGATGTGAATCGAACCCGGACTGTGGAAGGACTTACAGACTGACAGACCGTGTACTCCATTCATGTAGAAAAGAACACAGCGGACATTACTTCTGGACTCAAGTCACGGGGGTGATGAAAGAAAGAGAAAGTCCAGGGCCAGACATGGGAAGAAGATGGCACAGTGCATGGACGAGAGTGAGGTAGTAAGAATATGGGCCAACATAAGATGTCAAAGCATGAGTAGAATGTTCCATATAAACCAACGGTATAGGGGAAACCCTAGAGCCCATTGTGGTGGATTCCTCAAGACAAAATACTAAAGAAAGAAGAGCTATTTGGCCGCTGACCAAACACTGGCTATTGATCCATTAGAGTAATGCACATGCAGACCCCTTTAAAAAGCACGTTTTTGGAAATCCCTCATATTGTCAAACGACATCTTGCGACTTAAAAGCTGTAAAAAGCAATTACTTCTTTGTAGTGCAAGTAGCAGACATCATAAAAGTATAATTTTAATTGCCATTAATTGCACAAGGGTGACTGCCTCTCCATGCATAATGTTCTGAGTGCCTGTGGACGTGATTTATGAGCTTTGATTAACTCCTCTCGCAGAACACTGAGCATGTATTGAGACTTTACAAGCTTTTAGCAAACGAACAACGTGCAAGAACTACATACAAAGACTTTGAATTTGTATTCATGTATTGGTTATTTATATTATTTGTCGATTAATTAATTTCTCACTAGATTTAAGTGTACATTAAGTCGTAAGCTCTTATTACATTGATGAAATACTGTGTAAGACTGAAGATGAAGGTACTAAATTAGAGAAACATCTGCCTGTTTATTGCGCACGCACAAAGAAACTATTTTTCTTGTTCTGCTTTGCACTGTCAATAAAGCAAGCAATTAAAATGAGACTTAATAACACTGAGAACTCAAATATAAACTGAAAACGCAAGATCGCATTTGCAGGCGATGTCAGGTCTAGTTGTGTATTTTGATGTGCTGCAGGTGTGTGTACTTAAGGTTAATTATAATTATTTGTAATCTGAAGTCTCGGATTACATTTAATTAAAAGTAGAAACTGTTGATTTAGCGAACAACATGAAAAAACATCAATTTGATCTTGAACTAATTAAAGACTTACATAAGAGTGGCGGCAGATGGTTGATTGGCTGCGATTTTAAAAGGCATTGTAAGTGTTCTCTAAACTGCATTGTGTTTAATTGAAGTAAATGAAGTAACGCTATTGATTAAATTGAACAAACCTAACACTACCAGTGAGACAATATGCGAATGTGGCATTTTTAAAAATAAAATGACTGATAATGGTAATCAAATATAGCCTGACTATTTCCAGCTGTCTCTCTACCCTAAGAAGTCATTAGCCATTACATTGAAGAATAAAAAATGGCTTGCCTTATTCTATGTAAATGTATTTTACAGTATAACAGGCAAACCGTCTTGCACACTGCTTTAATAAAATCCTCTATAAAAACTGCATTACACTTTGACAGGTTTACAGAACATGAAATGTGCAACACAAACTGTTCAGGCACACCACAATCATAAGGGACCTTGTTAAAGATACATTTCAACCACTCTTTCCCAAAGGTGGGATCCCTCAGATATACCAACAGGAACAGCAGCGAGTTCTGTGTTCTGTGTTTAACAGAATACATACCATTTCCTCTTTATAACCTTACGATGTCTAAAACGACCAAATAGGCATTTTAATGTGTTTACATAAACATTCATAAACATTAAACTCTTATTAGCTGTCAATTGCAATACAACGCTCACAAATAGCTTTAGGAAGTGTAAGGTATTTCCGTGAATTTGATGTGACTGTCGTGAACACACACATGTGGGCTCCAGTCGAACACCTGGTGTGAACAGATGTTTACTTATAAAACAGTAGCAGGCAGGACATGACAGAGGTCACAGCACACAGGGTCAGCCCCAGTCGCTATGAACTACAGATACTCATCATACGGAAAATGTGTAACAGAGAAAACGGCTACAAAACACTACCAGCACTGAAAAGAAACTAAATTTAACACCGACATTTCACTTGTAAATCATGTCCGCACCTTCCACACTATAGAAGTTAACCTGCGCTGAAACGTCAAAAAATAGCGTTTCAGTGCAAAAAACCTGCACCTAACCACCTGCAATCCATTTCACCATGTGCTAAATGCTCTGAAATAACACTGATGTGAGCATTTAATTAAACCATTGTCATTTTATTCAGCACAATCCTGCCTCCCCCTCTTTTCTATGTAAATCAGGCTTGTTATAGATCAATTAACATGTGCAATTAACATCATGTTATCACCACTGGCCGAAAGTGGGCGGTAAACTAAACTAAATGTAATTTAAAAGAGATATTTGTGTATATTTTCTACAGGTCTTGGCAATAGTTATTCATCAAATGATGTAGAACCGTGCTACCAGAAATTGATTTGAAATCTTTTGGATGTGCGCCGCAGACAAGCAGCATGTTTGAGTGTCGATTCAGATGCTTGATCATTGTGCTGGATCAATGCAGTACAGTTCCAGCAAAGTGTGCCAGATTATTTTATTCTGCCTCAGCTAAACCTGGCACCCAGAATCCACCGTCAAAATCAGGAATTACGCTTCAAACGGATCCTGTGTATGCGTTTAACTAATTTGCATTATTCCTTTAGTGAATTGGGCACTAAAAACAATTCACGCTGTGCATACAAATAAATGGCGCTATCAACAGACGCAATTCAATTCAGTTGCAATCGTGTATCCCACTTGTAACTTCTGGTTAGAACGAGAGCAAATTTATCAGACCATCTAAGTGGTATTAAGACAAACAGCAACAACAGCAATAAAAAGCACATCTGCATGGTTTTGTAGAAACTGTTTACCTCTTTGTGCGTCTCCTCAAAAGCTGCATCGATTCCTCAGAAGAATTTGTGGTGATAAATGGATATTCACCTCTGTAATAAAGAGAAAAACACAATTACTCAACTGTATAAACGTTATCTGAGATGTAACTGACTGCTGGTTTAGTTTTAATTTTTTTTTTATTTTGAACACTGAGATTTCTATGGTGACACACAACAGAATATGTAGGCACAAGGATGGCAGATGTTGGCTGTTTGCGAGAGCAAATAAGAACAGCTGGTCGGTTTCAGCGAGATCTGATCAGCGTGATCTGATCCACGACTGCCCTATCTTTCCTCAAAAACACACGACACGTTTCCAGGAGGCTGTCAGGGGAGCTGATTAAACCTAAGAGAAGAACAAAGTTCTGATACCTCAAGTTCAGGGAAGTTGGTGCAGCAAATAAAAGCCTCTTACCGATGATTGACTCGCTGTAAAACACAGATTTGTTTGGCGCCCTTTAGGACGGTTTTGAGTGCTCTCTCTCGCTCCCTGTCCAACTCCAATGTAGACACTTCACCTTCTCTATATTAAACCACCAGACAAGGCACACAGGGTCCCAAACTCATTTTGAATGGTATTGATCCCTTCCACAAATAAGAACCCACACCACAATTTATTTGCGTCCCCTCAGGTATAATCTGTTTAAACATTTTCCTGAATCAATCAGTGTGGGCTCTCCAGGGGGGACGCCGTCTAGCACCGGTTCGGTTATTATCCCCTGCTGATGAAAGATGTGCCCGTCTCTGCAGGTCTGGGAACAGCTTTTAGGAAGTAATGCACTTAGGTTTCTTCAAATCATGTCTGTTTTGGGACTTTTACAACCGTCCGATTCTCCAAGTTACCTACAATGGAATTTATGAAGAGTACAAACCATCTGTCTCTCTCTCATTTATTTATTTGTATTTTTCTTGTTTTATTTTGAGTTATGGTGTAGCGGGAAAAAATTACTTTCTAAATCCCATGTTCACTGATCTGCCACATTTAGCAAAACTTGTAATTTGTTTCCAAAACAAGAAATATTTCTCACACTTAAATACACACTCAAATGCTGATGACATTTCTCACCCAGAACAGATAACTTCAAATAAGAGAATATGATTAGGTGTGTCTCTTAGTGTAGAAATTATATAAATACATAACCACACAAATATAACACCAGTGAATCAAACAAGCTAACTCTATCTTACTGTGTTCCTGTAGTTCAGTTGGTAGAGCATTGTGTTAGCAGCACAAAAGGTCATAGGTTCGATTTCCAGAAAGCACATCATGTACCGACTAAATGTGTATCTTTAATGTACTGGAAAACAGTACATTAAATGTACTGGATAAACATGTAAATGTAGAAATGTAAAGCTAGAAGCTAATTTCTCATCAGCCCGTAATGTTGATAAAACAAAGACAAAGTGATAACACAAAGTGTTTCAGTCCAAGGCTTTTATCAAAGGGATTTGTAATAGAGCTACGGGCACTTCAAATTATAGCTGAATGGTTATTATCCTAAACCTTTATATCCCCATTCAAATTAGAATTCTTAAAACAGATGTTTCCTGTAAAATGAGACCGATATAAAGATTACAAATAACGTGATATTTCACCTGCTACTCACATAGAACAGAAAAAAAAAAGTTTCATACTGTTCTGATTTGTCTCTTTAATAAAAGGTTCAGGTCTCAAATGTATGTGTCTCTTACTAGAGTTTCAGAAAAAAAATTCTGAGATTTCAATATGAAATCATTTATTCACTCTAGACATTTATTGTCAAATTATCTGAGCGTTGCTATTTACATTACTTTCATATATGTATGCCAACAATTGTCTCATGTGTGTCTACTTTTATTTCCCAAGCTTAAGGCATACAGCAACATACAGAGTTGATATAAAAGGAAAAAATACCAAGAACCCCATAAAGTCACCAGAGCTATGAAAAGAACATTTTCATAGGGCAGTACTTAAGGGGAAGGACAATATAATGACTGATTTATGAACAGTTTTATAAGTATAAAGTCATAAAAAAAATCTAATAAATTTCTGACGGCTGTCACATATGGCGCACTAAACAGAAGATATCTGTAGAATAATTCAGATATTTTCTTATGACAGCTGAATCCTTGACAAATAAAAATAAATGAGTACGTATAATGTTTCTTATCGTTTCTGGCAAAAGGACATCTTGACAAACCCAGAGAAAAAAATAATAGGACATTTAAACTGATCCAAATGATTCAATCTGACATGTCTACTTCCGTTCAACATGCACCTAATGTTGCGGAGCAGCTGGGACAGTCTAACAGTGCAGACAAGAGCGGTGAGCTATTGTAGGACACACCGTGACTAACCGCTTCCGTATTGCTAATCTGTGTGTCAGTGCATGTCATGTGTATATTCTAGTCTGCCTGGACCAGATGCGCCTGTTTGGAAGTGTGACGGACAGGGGAAGGGAAGTTCGGAGCGCTGAAGCTATTGTTCGAAAATTCACTTTGAAACGCACTAGCAGCAGACAATTGAGCAGAACTTGGAATGTCTATGGAAACACGCTTTGGGATGCAAAAGCCTGAAGATTCCTCGACTGAAATAGTACAAGAACGGACAATAGCGTGTATGAATTGAGACTAAACCAGGATCACTGTGCTATTAGCCACTTTTTAGCCAAAAACATCATTACCAGAGTTTCTTGTAAAGTGTTATATTAATGTATGGACATTGAACAATGGCAAGAATAACATATTGCTGATTAATGGTTCTCAAGCAGCACTCGAGGCCTTTGCAACATGTAAAACTGTTTCACTAGAATAAATGCACTTCTGAGGCTTGTGATTTGACTGACTGATGTACAGTATGTAACACCTTCAATTATTAATATATCTGAAAAAAAGATTTAGTAAAAGAACAGTGGAAAATTGCATACGAATATGCACAGTTTAAACCTTCTATTGTCCCCGGAGATGAAAACAGCCTTAAGAAAGGGTGAAGAAAGCATAATCATAAAGAAAGCAGTGTATGTTCAAATAACCAATAAGAACATAAATTACAGGTCAGAAAAGAACTTCATTATTTTATACAGTTGCAATGGGTAATTTTCTTTGACCCTTACCTATAATTCTATATTGAGAAATTATAACTTTCCTCTGTCTGTCATTGTATTTTTTTTAAATAAAGTTGAAAAATGATTTACAAAAGAATACTGCTATTATTTTTGGACAGATAAAATTCACCAAAAAATGTTGATAAAAAAATGTATGATATTTTGTAATGAAAAGTAAAATGGAACATAAAAAATGCAACAGAGCATAAATGAATTCTGTTATTTAAAGCTGCATAGAATAAAGTACTACTGATATAAAAAATTAATATTCATCACCACCACCATCATCATCATCATCAGAAGCATAAACTCAAATCCTGCACATTTTCAGCATGTGTCCGGGAAGGCTTTGAATAGACATTATGGTAACTAGCTCCTGAATAGAACATTTGCCGTGAGCATTAGGAGGCACAGAGACAGCGGTGTGCTGGCTGAGGGGGGTATTCATATCCACCCAACACAGAGGCTAAAATCCTGCGGTTGAGAGGGCAAGTGCTGCTCAGCGGCATGAAAAAGGGAAAAGGATGTGACACGAGCCACCTCCCTCATGAACACTGCAAGTCTTTTTAAGTCAGCAGTTCAAATATTCATGACTGTGCTCATGTAGCGCTTTTTAACCTTCTCCTGACCCCATTTAAGCATTAGATGCTTCTTACAAAGTTTTGTGGGCCAGAGGGAGGAAAAACAGATTTAAGTCATCATGACAGTTGTACACTTGACTTCTTTCTTTCTTTCTCTTTATCTTTCCTTCTTTCTTTCCTTGTTTCTCTCTTTTGTCCTTTATTTTTCTCTCTCTTTCCCTCTTTCCTTCTTTCGCTTTTATTCTTTCATTCTCACACTTCTCATTTCATTTGTCACTCTTGATGATGTCAAGAAATGGTCAAATTTGCATCTTTTAGCATGTGAGTCTTTGGCAAATTAGTCACAGCACATAGTGTGTATTTGTTAATGTGTATTGTCTACTCGGCACAAGCTTGGAAGGTGCCAAATATCAAATACAATAAAAAATTCTCAAGGACCACACACAAAGAAAATCATAACAGAGACATAATTATGAACTGTTGTTTTGATGCTGTAAAAGAGAAATGAAGGAACAGCCTATTATAACTTGAACATCTAAATACAATTCCTTATAATGTCAATAAAATATTCGAATATTCGGTAATTCTCTAAATCGCCTAGAGTTGGAAATAAAGGCACATTTGTTTCTTTTTTGTATTCAGAATCCCCACATTTTTTAAACAGATGTGTATAGTTACACTATATTGGTTTATTGATAATATACTTAACAGACTAACTGATGTTATCATGCTTGCTTGCAGGCAGGTTTTACTCTACACCAGCACTCACAAAACAACATCAGGGTGCAATACTTGAGACCAGAGCACACTGCAACTATGACTAATTATAATGTTATAAAGTTATATTACAAAGTTATATTTTTTAAATGTATAAAATGTCCATGACATTTTACCAATTTCACAGATTTGTATTACTTTTCCAGGCCTGGAGATGTTTCATATTTCCATGTCACTGAAAGCCCAGACTATAAAAAAAACAAATGAAAACACAATGAAAACTTCAACCACCTCAGATGATTCTGCAGAACCAACAGGCATATTAAACTTGAAGGTTTGACGGACTTTTACAAACAAGTAAAATCGAAGCTTCTCCGACTCCGAAATGTGAAGTCAAACAGGGCACTAGGAGTTTCCTTTGGGATGAGAAAAATGCAAACTTATTGTTTTATACTAACTTAGTCTTGATTTTAATATACATAAAAAATGCATTACTGGGGGCAGCTGGATGGACTTGGAGGCAACAGGGAAATGTCAATGGAGAGAGTGGCCCTCTTGCAGTCACACACCAGAAGACACACAGACATGCCCCCATGTGTTTTCAGACCTCCCACACACATATACACTTATAGACATGCTCAAACACACACACACACATTCAAATATCATCCCTGTCACGACTACATATGCATGACAGGAACCTTTCAGGAACAGCATCCAGAGTTCTCTGTCAAGTTAACCCTCAGCAAGTGTGTGGCTGGGCTCAATTCTGGAAGTAAGAGGGAAGTCGGAAAAAAAAAGCCTGACAGCCAATTCTGACAGCCAATTGTTCCTTATGGAAATTTCTCCTCCACCTCCTGACAACTTTTCTGTCCTGTTTTTTGGCAGAAACTCCCAGAAACTGGAGATGTATTTACTGACTCGCTGGTGCGCGAGTCACTTAGGCATCTGAGGAAGAGGAATTCAAATCCATAATTTAACAGTATGGTGAAAGTGTCAGGAAAAATGACTTACTGCTTGTAAGGCAAGCTGAACTTTTCCTTTCGTAAGCGCAGGTGACATTACTGTGAAAAGGTGAGGTAGGCGGCCTGACTCTCCAAACCTCTTAGATGAGGAAGACCAACAGACATGACTCAACCCTTCACAGGGTCAAACACAGGGCATCGGCCCACTCCCAGAAAACACCATCATTCTGTGGTCTTGAGAAATGGCATCTTTCAAAAGAATCTCTGCTTGGAAGATAGGTTTGGCATTTCCTATGAATCTTGCCAGCTGAGAGATAAATGGTGCAGTGAAGTACTAACTTGTGTCCTACCTAAGAACAGTGTTTCTTAACCCTTTCTGTCTTGTGTTCCATCACAGTGACATCAGTAAGGCTCAAGAGCCCTTCATTAATACCAACAGAAAACAACCAAATCCAAGATTTTGTGTGCTGCTCTGTGGCAGAGTGTAATTACCATTGAAGTTTCATATGTACATGACACTTAATGAGAGTATTACTGAGAATATTTATATTAAAGACATCTACATTTGTCTGTAGTCTTAATATTTCAGTGTCTTCATATTTTTGTCTTTTTTATTTAAACAAGAATAATTCCCATATTATCTGTATCCCTACACCAAAACACTGCAACTTTGAACATCATTGTAATTGTAATCATGTAATGGTTAAAGCATCTATACCATTACATTAACAGTTCATTCAAGTTCAGCCGGGGCACGGACATGGCAAGGTTCACCCGAGTGCACACACACACAAATGCACATAAATGCAGAAACACATGCACAAACATACACACGCGCCTTCTCTCAGGAACTTTTTATGGCCGCAGAGTGCCACCATGGAGCCACTCCAGCTTTAGCTCCTCAATTATGCAGTAGAGTTTTTTGACCTGCTGCACAGATCTCTCCCCTTCTCAATTATGAATGGACCTCTTGATTGAGGTGGGTTCCTCTCCACTCATCCCTCCCACTCCTCTTTTGTTTTTATTCCTCTAAACGAAGAGGCGCCACTGCTCCTGCCGTCAGAGAACAACACACTGAATGCTCGTTGAAAGGTCTGGAGAATTATGGGATACGAAAAGGCATTAGACGTAACGGGCGGTGGTAATTTTCGTTCTGTGATGTTTCGGTCAAAATGCAAACTAAAGATATTGGCAAATAATTGAAACCGTCGCTGCATTTTCTTAATGTTTTTGAGAGGTATGAATGCGGCTGCACTTTTGCTTGCTAATTTCCTGAAAAACTGTTCATTTACCTCCGTTATCAATGAGCTGATCCATAACAGGAGGATTCAATTGCGTAGTTTTCATATGCAAGCTTTGGCCATATAAATAATGAAAAACGATGTGAAAACGTCATACCTATTGTTTTAATTGGTTTCCTTTGTTAATATTGCAACTATTACTATAACGGGATGTATTTAATTATCTTCAAAAAATGGTTTGAAATAGAATCGCTTGGCTACACTGCAGAAACAATTTTCTAGTTTTTTTATTTCATATCTTTGAAAATGTGGAGAAACATTAAAACTGATTTAGATCTGAATTTAATTAATCACACTTTGATTGGAATAACAACAGTTTCGCTGAAATTTAGATCATATTTATGGCAAGGATTACCTTTTTACAGAGATTGTGTGACCGCGTGCGTGTAGAGTAGCAATCAAAGCTTCATAGGAAAGTCTTCAGTCTTTGCCATCCTAGATCTACATAGACATAGACATGAATCTCCAGGGTTTTGGGAAAGAGCCATTTTTAATCATCTCAAAGAACTGTTGACTCATATGTTCTGGAAAAAGTGATTAAATATACACAGGATATTGAACTCAAGGAAGAATCTCTGCGGGGTTGTCCACGATCAAGTAATTCAGTGATAATGAACACCAGAAAAAAAACTGACAACACTCTGTTGAGTGGTTTTTCCCATTAAAGACAAACAGCTGCTTATATTGTGAGAATCAAGAAAACATTTTGTGTGTGCAAAGTATACTTTCAAGTCGATGATTTATAGAACTTACTTTCCAATTTCATACTTACTTTTGCCAACTTTTGCTTATAAAATCACTGCCAGTCCTGAAACAATATTTTATATAAAATAAAAATGTTCAAAAAGTGGAATACTTGCATTCAAAGTACACATTCAACACAGACCCTGAACACTAAACCAAAGATTTATTTCAACATGTGCATAACTAATTACTTCCAGTCTTTTTAAACTCTAGAGCACACTAAACAATCTGCACACTTCTCAAACCATATGAATCAATTAATCAACTAATTCAAGTGACCCATACTTTTGATTGCAAATCTCCTAGAATTAGGTGCGCAGCTTTAGCCCTTAGGAAGCTTAATGAACACAGCTGACATGGGCTTAATTGTGATTTATTGTTTCGCCTTCTTCCTCCGGCCCTTGGGATAATTGTGGAAGAAGAAATTAATGGGGTCAATTGGTCTATTTTTGTTGTGCTAATTTGCCTACATCAAAGACTAACATTAACCTGTAAGTCTTACTGTCCCAGGAGCCTCTGCGCTCTCTCGATGGAACAGTTCTCCAGGTGGAGTGCTTGAAGTTGGAACATCAAAGCAATGGAAACTAGGGGAAGACTGACTTCATTGACACCTAGCTTGCCATGGAAATTGTTGAAAGAGCGTGTAGAAATTCTGCTGAGGCATGATTTTTTGAAAGAATTATGAATTACTGATCATGTCTCGTGCTGTATGCTTGAGTGGCTCCGGTATGAAAATGTCCCACTTGAGCCTGAGTTTAATTTGGCTTCAGTGGAGTGCCTCTGAATAGCGGCAATTGAACAGAATTCTTACAGAACTTCATACAGCAATTACAGAAAAGACACTAAAGACTTTTTTAAAAGAATTCTATAACTGAAGAAATTGAACGAGAGATAAAACAGCATCAAGGGCAGCAGAACTCAACATGCTTTTTACACGCATACCTGGTGTCTCATATACACCCATCATTAAAACCACAAGCTTTAGTTAAGAAAAAACCTGTTCATCAAAAGACGCCGATAAAAAAACTCATCTTAATTCTGCAGTAGTTAAAACAAAAACAGTACTGTAAAAACAAAGACCAAGTAAAAAAACTTAATAAAAAGTAATTTGTTAACTTATTATAATACTATTACATAATGCTTAATACATAATTCTTTTTGTTTTATTTGCTTTTCTGAAGTTCTGACAACTTGCAACTTTCAGGAAAACAATATTTAGTTAAGTCAATATTTGAATATTTTATTTATTCATATATTATTTATAATATATGAAGTCAATATTTAGACATTTAGTTCAGTCAAGACACGATAAGTTAATTAATGGAACTTGATTCTTCCTATTGATTATTATTATTTATGTATTTAATATTTTTTAATGATTGTGTGATTGTTTGATGTTTGTTAAACATTGTTGTTGAATGTGTTATTAATTCCTTGCATAAGTGTTTTTTGGCAGATCAAATATCTGCGTGATACAGCTCTTCCAGGAGTCCTTTGGGTACAAGGCCTGCAAACTAATGGAGAAAATGTGGAACACAAAGCTGTGGCTCTCCCTTTAATCTAGCTTAACCCTGTAACACACACTGGAGTCTGCTTAATGTCATCTCTGTGGACTGAGCACTGGGTATTAACTGCAGCCTTGATATGAGAGTAGGGGAGAGCAAACAGGCGAGAAGAGAGTGCCGTGGACATACACACGGGCTGATTAACTATTAGTCCGTGTGTACTTATGACAAATAGAAAAGATAAATACAGAAAAAAAATCCTACACCGACTCGCTGTTACTTAATCCTTATATTGTAGATGTAATGGACAAATCCGCTCAAGAACGTACACTTACTGGAAAATGTAGCAGTTTGAAGTTCCTAAAAGCACGTTGGAGAATACTGGAGGCTGTTTTAAAGGAAACATTATTTTTACAAGGGTGAAGGCGCAATGTTCAGTGGGGGGCCTGAAACAGCACCACCCAGGGGGCCCGATGACACTAGGGAGTTCTGCACTTTACCATCCTACCACACACACACACACACACACACTCTGTTTGATACATGACCTCACTCTGATGCTCCTTATGGAGCTGTACAGATGAGAAGAGGCAATCTAGAGAAACACACACACACACACACACACACTCTTGTTCGGGGCTCTACAAACTCCTGACGTTGATTTGAAATAAATGGAGACTGATGATCAGTCGATGACAATTCCCGTAATCATTAAGCGGGGAGCGATTCATCAGAAGAGCGGAATCGGAGGCCTCTGTGTCACATTTATCCTGCTGGAGAGAAGTGCCGTGCAAGCTGCACTTTTTAAAAGGATTGATTACAATCCAGCTGCTGTATTTTTTCCTCTTTCCCCACACTTCTAAATGTGGGATAATCAGGTATTTAGCCCAAAAAAGGCCCGGGAAGTGAGGGGAGAGGGAGCGTTGCAATCTAATTTTCCCACAGCCAACTCTAACTCCCCGTGCTGATGACTGTCTGGAGGACGTAATGATGCTGAAGATGCTCTGTCATATTAGACGGGAGAGGATAAGAAAAAAGACCTTGTTCAAACCACTTTACTATAAAAATAGCTGTTAACCTTATGAACCTGGTTCTCCCCTAAAGGGCCAAGTTGAATTAAACTGATATGTGGGCAATTAAACTGAAAGGTGAGGGTGTATTTTTCACTTTATTTATGTATTTATTGGTCCATTGCGGTCTTGTTGCTTTGTTAATACTATGTAATGCTGTTGTGTTTTTTTATTGTCATCATTATCAACTTGGAAAAATCATTATCAACTTGGAAAAAAATATATATAGATATATATATTGCATTATGACACAACTATTGTCCTCACAATCCCACAAATGTTGTCCTGAGTACCACATTTATGACACCTGCTAAGGGAAGATAAAGTTGTAATCAATGTTACTTATAACATAAATGTGAAAATGTTAAAAATGTTGCAAATTCGGGGACAATTTACATGCGACAATTACGGCATGTTACAAAACAGATCCTCCGATAAACACATTAATGATAAATAAAATGCCTGTAAAATTGTCCTCCACTTTAGTTCCTGAAGATCTTTTTTAAAAACAAAAATCTGGGCATGAAGACTGAGAATAGTGTGCCAACATAAACAGAAGGGGATGATTTTATGTGATTTTTGATGTGATTTTTTTATTTAACTGATATTGTTACATTAAGGGAATTGTTACTGTAGCCCCTCCCAGGACCTTCTACAAGTCACTAATTGAATCCATACGACAGTGTGAAGACGAAGAGCTGAAATTGCTCTCAAATACAAAAAGGAAAACAGCTGCGGCCTTGATCAAACATAATATTATAACATGGCGTTAATGTCAGATAAAATACATGATTCATCTTCACCGTCCGCACACAGATGAATTATTTAATGATAGACACACTGTCATTTTGAAATATGACACTCTGAAGGCACTCCTGGTTGTAGTTTGAGGAAAAATGTCCAAGTAGAACATGGAGTTCAAACGTAGTTCACTGTCATTAATGTTGCAGGGAAAAAGCAACTCAGTGTGACAAAAAAAAAACATGCACGCACACACATAGAGAAAAAATGGGTTTAGGGAAGTGATGAGGGCCCGGAGTGCAAAAAAAAGCCTTTTTCACAAAGCAGAAGCAGGATTCTAATGTCTTTTGTGCCAAAGCATTTACAGGACCTTGAGCATCAGAATACCTATTGATGTGGGCAGGCAGTCGGACAAACCATCTATTCCATCAAGTTAGTCAAAAAGCCCTGAGAGGGTTTTTTTTCTCACCACAGCCTCCCAGCTATCATAAACTCTACAGAAAACAATGCTTTTCTGTCATATTTCACATTTCATTACACTGAACAGACGAGAGAGAAACCACAATTATGTTTCTTTGTGGAGTGAGGTCAAACAGTTCTGGTGCTTGCATACCTTTGACACAATTGAAATGATTGTAATTAGTGAGGCTGATGATGATGATGATAATGGACAAGAACTGTTGCCTGTGATAGGACAGACTGAATGTTTGAACCTTCAAACCAGTATTTACCTGGGCTATCTTAAACAAGGCATCAGGAAAATGACATTCGTTTTTTTGTTGTTGTTTACTGTATCTGAGAACTGGACATTTCGATCTTTTGTGTCCCAAAAGAATATGCTTTGGAATCTGCTCAAGTTCTTACATAGAAATTGTGAGCTCAAACAAGGCCAGTAAATCCTTCAGAAAGTACAAAAGGTACAATAAATATGTTGGCAATAATAATAATAATAATAATAATACAATATTATTATAATAATACATATAATAATAACATAATAATACAATAATACTGTAGCATTATAATATCAATCACTACCAAACAGGTGATCATTACGCTAGTAACATGTACATAGTAACATAAACAGCACAGAGCCATTTTGTCACGTCCACTCAGCAAAGAGCTGAATCTGTCATGGCAAGGAAGCACAAAAATTTAGCTGAGCAATGTTTCAAGGTCATGGTGGAAAGCCTACATGTATTACAAAACCTGGCCATTGAGGTGTCTGCTTCAACCGTAAATAGTCAACCTAGTAATGAGTGAAAAAACAAGCTATCTGAGAGATTACACCAGGAGTGTAGAGCGCTCCTATTGGGATGTGTCTAGCAGGCGGGTCCTATGTTCTGTACTAATAGTACCCAGCTGCTTGACCTCATGACTTGGTCTGTGGGACATTTCAAAAACAAGACAGAAGAGGCCTTGCTTTACTAGACTTTATTTTACCTGCTCTACTGTCTGTCTGATGGCTATTACACCTCTAAAACTCGCTCCATTATTAATTTGCTCGCATGGGAGGTAGGCAGGAGACCAAAAAAACAAACCCTTGTGGTAACCACATTGTCTGAGAGAAGTCAACTGGATGGCTTCTGGGCCATGTTACAGTTGTAGAGTTTAAACATTTAGAGTGAATATCTTTAGCTGACTTGTCATTATTTTCCGGAAAGACCAAATGTTTCCCAAAGTTGAAAAAAGGGAAATTGCTGGTGAGGATAATGATCATGTTTAGGTCATTAGCCACACTGTTAAATGACTCCAGATGAACGTTTCATCTGATTGGCTGATTGATCTGGGAATTTTTCTGCCATTCTGCTGTTTCTTCATAATGATCAGCTGAAACAATAGTTTTTGACATGACTCCAATTCACTAAGAAAAACTGGCTATAACTTCTTTTTATTGTCACTTTTAAAGAATAGGCCACAAAGCAGTAAAGGAGTTTTACTGGCCACATGGAAACATAAAAACAGACTCTACTCCTTCTGGGAGAGTTTATCGAGGGTTTAAGATGGCATATTATGAACTAAAACTCAAATTGTCATTGAACCTAAAGTATCTCCAGAGTGGAAAACACCCACTGACAATTTAACCCCCCCCCATACACAAACAAATATTAGTTGCATATATATTAAGGCTCGACATTAGGGATGGGCTAAAGGTCAGTGTGGTAGAGTTTAGGACGTAGCGTATTAACAGAACTGTCAATTGTTTACTCATGTTTACTGATCAGATTTAAACCAGATGTCAATTAGTATTTATTCGTTTACATTTTTGTTTATGGTCCTTGTTGCAACAAGCCTAAAATATGAACTACTAGTTCAACCGGTACAGCCAAAAAGTTTTGCTTTGAATTTATTTCTTTATTTCAAATCTGCGATTTACTTTAATGATACTTTTTTCAGGTAAAAAATAGAATGTAAACGTTAGTGCTTCAACTCCTGCATTCACGCACAGTTAATTGAAATGCTCACGGTGAGAATGCTGCGCTTGCAAATAGTTTGATCAATACACAGTGAGATGTGTAAATTGATCTTCGAAGTCGTCATCTCGCTTAGTGAAGTGTTCAATCAGTCTAATTCAGAGCCGCTTGTGCCTCGTGTGGTCTTCAGCCAATTCATTTGCTGTGAATGTTCAATGAAAGAATTCCCACTGCCATTTACAGAGCACTGCCAGAGAGCTTGTGTACTGCATCCTGTTTACCACCAAATAGATGGTTTATATCAAACTCACCCACGACTCATTTCACCCAAATCATTTACAAATAAAGTCCTGTTTACGCTTTTACTTACCAGGTGTTTGCAAATCAAGATAAATAATCGAGTTATAATATAATGACGTACAATAATTACACTTTATCAAAATAAAAACAATAAGCACTTTGTCCATTCAGTTCTTAAAAGGTCGGCGTCACATTGAAGTTTAAATACCAGCAAGGTTTGTCCATAATGTTCTTATAAAAGGTCAAGACAGCTAAATTCAGGTTTAAAATCTCAGCAAGGTTTTATAAGTGCATGAAATGAACTTCTAGTGCCCAATTAATGTTTGACTCATTGAGCAGAACAACTGTACTCATCTGAAGCTGAAATGTTTAGCAGGGCTTGAGAGAGAGAGAGAGAGAGAGAAAAGAAAGAGAGAGAGGAGGCAATGTCACAAGGGAGAGGGGACAGATCAGCCTTGACGCCAGATATCAGACGCATCCCAGCCACTCCAGAGCACTGCCAGTCCCTTAGTGCAATCACAGAGGGGGCGTAATATGTGCAGCACTTGCTCTGTGTCATTTCCTGGTGGGGCGTCAAGCGGCAGGCACTTATCACGAGCTATATTCTGTGGTACGGTAGAACGGTCTTCACGTTGAGTGCCTGACGTAAGTTTAAGTTAATCAAGCCACGGCAAACTACCTGGAGAGAGCAAACGTGTGAAAGGGAAAAAGTGTTCCATATTCATGATTTACTAGGCCATTTTCCCCTCAGCCAATCGGATGACGGGAAGGAATGGGGCGGAGGTGAGTCGGGAGAGAGAGTGTGAAAGTTGTGCTTCTAAATGACTGAGCAGTCTGGTGCACGTTTAACAGAGACACACACACAGAGAGAGAGAGAGAGAGAGAAAGAGAAAGAGAGATCAGATAACAGCTGCCTTGAAGTCACCGCCTTTATGTCTCCATTAATTCCCATTTTGCCAAACCTTCACATTATATATTCACAATATTTCTACAGGAAAAAACTATTAAACAAATGCCACTTATGTCACAAACATCTCTACTGCAGGCAAGTTAAGAAAAACCCAAGTGCAGTTTATGACTATATACTATCTATTGACTAGGCTTGACTTATCTTGACACAAAGACATAGAACTTACAGACAGTACAGAAACATGGGCAAACAAAGCTAGACAATGGAAACATGAGGTGTGTGTGTGTGTGTGTGTGTGTGTATTGAACTGTATTGAATATGTGATGGTGTTATATTCCACAGAAATACATTTAACCACTCTAGTTTTCTATGAACCTTACGTAGGTTGAAAACATGTCTCTTTAAAGATGTATATATACAGAAGGGCTTTAATTTTGTGTGCGTGTGTGTGTGTGTGTGTGTGTGATCCCCTTCTCTAGAATCCCTGCACTAATCCCTCTAAATAAAATTCAACATCCATGATCATGTACATTTTCTATGGCAAAATACCAATACTTAATAATGTGTCAAATCATCCCTACTATGAGTGTTTCACATGTGTTGTGCTTGTAGTATTTTCAGTAAAGGACAGAGTGACAAACGGTAAAGGTCACTGTCTTTGAAAGTGAGAGGGTGCGAGTAAAGAGAGGGAAGAGAATTTATGGATTTTCCTCCTGAAAACAATCTCAGTCTTCCAGTTCAAGGGCACAGTGGGGGCTTTGCTTTGAATCAAGGCAAATGAAAACCCATCCACAGGTAGAGAGAGGTGAGCAGAGGTAAACTAGAAGAGGAGCTGGGTGGAGTGAGTATGTGATAGTGTGTGAGTGAGAGAGAGAGAGAGATCAGACGTGCTAATAAAGTGAAAACCATTGGAAATGAGAAATACAAAACAGTTTGTTTTTCAAGTGCATTGGTGTATGAAAGATCACTGTGTCTGCCTAACGGAAATACCCAAGAAACAGCATTTGTTTGACACGCCGTGATCTGACCTGCTGACACACACTCTCAAATACAAGCTTGACTGTGCTGAACCACAATCAAAACAGTTATAAATCTGATGCTTGTAGGTTCACTTCTCTTGTGCCAGCTGATATGGATCAGAGCCGAGACGGCAGCAGTTGTGTTAAATTGAGTGTGCAAGTGTAAAATTTTATTTTGTGTACTGCGTTTGTGAGAGACAAGGAAAAAGAACAAAGGAGGGGGTGATGAAAGTGAAAATGGCAGAGATTGAATTAAAGATTTAAGGAGATAATAATAATAAGATACAGTACAGTTTATCAAATGCAGTACTTGTGATTTTCTGCTTTGTAAAGCAGTGTATTAAACACCGGTATTCTACTGATTCAAATACGTCACAATGGTAGTTTCTAACTGGCTAATGACTTTGAGGTTTTGTTGAAATCGAGAATGATTTGTGATAATCAGTTAGAATGAAGTCATCTTAAAGTGACCATACGCTGTTGTTTTGCGAGGATGTGTGTTAATGAATCGTATTAAATTGTGGCTGCATGTTGTCCAACTGTTATTGCAAACTAAAGCCTTAAAATAATCTTAAAATAAAATGATATATATGTATTTGTCAAAAATAAAATGCTTAAAATAAAATGCATTGTAATACATTTGCAGGAGCCAATAAATTTACAGAAAGGATAATTATAAAGCTGGGCCATAAGGCAAAAATAAAAACACTTACTATTTAGTTGGGAGTGTTTAGAGAGAGAGTCAAGTACTGCATATATATGTATGTATGAGAGTTCTCAAATGTATTTTTATCAAGGAAAAGACTTTTTGTTTTACATATGGCTTCTGTTTGACAATTGGACATGGTCCAGAGCTTCCCTTCATGGAGAACATCCTTCATCTCTCTTTCATTATTCATCCACAAGCCTGAAAATCAGATAATGGGAAGATCAAATTGACCTCATTGTTATTACCAGTTTGATTATTTTTCTAAGGACTCCTCTTACTCGTGCTCTGTTTTCAAACTCATTTTCAAACCCCGTAACGACATAATGAAGCTCTAATGAACAGTAGAGACAAAGCGCAAGAGAGAGAGCAGCTCATGTCCGAAAATGGAACTATTAGTCAGGCTTGGACAATATGAATGTTATTAGAACATCTGATTGTGTGCTTTTTAAAATTTTTATGAAATGCTTATGTGCTCCCCAGCACAATCTTAGGTACACAACAGCCCACAAGACAGGTTAATACTCACCCTGTGATGCAATACTAGCAAATAACAGAAATCAAATGCATTTCTTTTCACATTGTGTGGTACAAACACTTCCAAAGTGTTTCATTTTGATTTTGTTTTGGGATATTTTGGCTGTTTCATGCTCATTCTCCAGTCTAATTTCAACCCAGGGTGGGAATGGGAACCCACCTCTGACTGCGTTTGCCAAAGCCCACCTCATGGGCAGCCGTCAAAATGTGCGGCTGGAACCCAGTGCCAGTTTAACCACCCTGTTCCATGCGCTGTGGGGGGAAATGTGTTCAGAACGCTGGCTTTTTATCACAAAAGCAGCGGGACGCAACGGCAACTCGCAAAAACCTTTGCCTCTCGCTAGGACAGCATGTGATTTGATGTGAACTAAATAAGAAGAAACAGGAGTCTGTAAATTACAAAGAATATATTACATTACCCCACTGACAACCTCAGCCAACGTAAAGGTTCCAGGCCATATAAAGTTTGCCGGCTGTGCTTTTATATTTGTGGGGCTCTGTGCTGTCATTAAAGCGGAAGAATGGGCGGGATCAACGTCTGTTTGGAGAGATGAAATTGCAGAAGGGATGCATAGCGCCTACGTTAACATCATTAACGCAGTCATTTACATGAATTTAATTCAAATTTCATTAAGAGTGAAAGCTAACTCTTGAGAAATATCTGTAATACAGGGTCAAACATTGGCGACAGACAGATGCACAGAAGCACAAATAGTTAACTTAATCAGTTTTCAATAAATATTTGTAGGACCCCTTGGCACTAATATTTATTTATTGATTTTGTTTGTTTTAAATTTTTACAACATTAAAGAACAAAACAAACAAAAAATAATAAATGGCTGATTTATAAATGAGATCTTAAAAAACTATAAAAAGGTATATATTAGGGCATATATATTATTTTTATCTGATAAAGAATTAATCCATGTGTATGATACTGTATGCTGATAAAATATAATTAGCCACAAATTAAAGTATTCAGTATTCCAATCAAACAATTCAATCAATATTTGCTATAAAAAGACACCAAATGAGAATAATAAAAGCTGCAATCTGTAATCTTTTTTCGGTTAAAATGAGAGCGCTCCAACACAGCAGTCTACCTCGCACAAATACATATACATCTTACATATACAGAATATGGCTACATAAAATTTCAGTACAAGGTACAACAGCTATAATACATTACTGTACTGTAGACTAAGAGCTGTTATAGAGCCATTATATAGGAATATGAGAATGCATGCATAAGACGCTGTCCACAGCATGTTTCAAAAGTGCAGTGGAACGCTAAAAAGTGAACAATCATACAGTTGCAATAAAAAAGTAAAACAACAACCAAATTTACGACAAATACAATAACTAAAAAAACAATCATAAAGTGTTCTCCTAAGAGCATTTGTAAATTATTTTCTCATATTGTGTCACATGACCCTCATATGCTAATAAACCTTTTCATGTCTAATTAAAAATAAATAAATGTGCATGCCAGAATAATCGTCTAAAATATTTTCATTTTAAAAATGAAAGCCATTTGATAGAGCCTCTCTGATGGTATGTGATTTCCATTCAAGCAGCAAATGACATTCCCAATCATAACACGCAAGTCATTCTTCTCTTTAATCACCGGCAGGGTTTAGTGCATGAGGGAAACTTTGAAGGTTTTACAGGCGACGAGAACTCTGAGATAAAAGATGAATATGAAAGGAACATCAAATGTTCCATAATGAAAAGTGTTTGATACGGTACACTGAAAGAACCAACTCACTCACTTCTAATAATGATATTATTAGCACAGCTGTGATTGTGCTATTGCTTTACTATCACAGTTCTACAAACAAGATGCTACTATAGAGTAACTTATGCTTGAAAATAAAGTGTAATTTTATAATAACCATTACTGTTATTCATAATTTGACGAGTTTAATCTGTAGCATTAGAAATCCCTTAGTAAGCAGAATTCTACTCCATAAACACAGACAGTAAAACAGAGGAATCTTACTGTTTTTTCACCTTCCAATCAAATTTCATGCATGATGATTCTATAAACGGTGAAGCGGGTCTGAAGCCAGGAAACTATGATGTATCATACTGATGAGTGTCTAGTAGAGGACACAACTAAAAGGTCTTGTATAGCACCCGTCACATTTATAATCTGCATCTGCAGAGAGCTGTCTATGATTTTTCTAATTCTTTATACATATAGTCTATCTTTAATATACTTTACTTTATCTTATCTGTCATCAATATTGCTTTATAGTCTACAAGTCCCCCACAAAATTAATCTCAAGCCCAATTTCAAGTCCTGCACTACAAAAAAGCGTTATACTGTGTTAAAATGTGCACTCTTACTGCAGAAAAAATCTGTTTAACAAAAAGTGCCAGCTTTGTATATT
>JAZGTJ010001853.1:1754-48977 GCA_036877575.1 Botia almorhae
AAATTCAAGTAGAAAATGTGTGCTTTTCCACTACTGATTATGCAACTGTAAGTGACTAAATTATAGCAGCACTAATTTTATACTTATAAATGACTTCACAAGGCAATCTGACTTAATTTGCATAACATAAGAGCATCTCACTTACATAAATGCATGAAAAATTCATTACCAGCACAATTAAATAGGGGGAAAAAACACGTTTATTAACACACTTTTGGTTAATGTTTTTATTTTATTTTTTTCTTGTGTATGTTCTTCTTGTGTTTCTGGGCTTGTCATTGATTTGTTTCATAATTAATCTTGTCTTGTCATTGCTTCATGTTGATGGTCTTGTTCGCTTGCTGTGTGTGTGTGTGTGTGTATATATATATATATATATATATATATCACATCCATATATATCACAGCCATTTGTTGTTTAAAAAAATACCATCTTGTTTGATAATTACTGGTTTATTATCAGTTTGTTGTTTATAAGTTTCGAAAAAAGTATGACTTTAGTGAAAGTGATGTTATATACTTGCATGCACAGAGATTTAACAAAAATGAAACAGAGACCATTAAACTTGTTAGGCAGGCTGAAGTATGGATCACTGATAATGAGATCTGGTGTTAGTTTAGCAGACAGACTGTATATGAATCAGAGTAAACCCACTGCGGTTAGCACAGGTTCATAATCAAATAATTTAACCAACAATTGATGATCCAGCACAGAGAGAGAGAGAGATGTACAAAGAAAAGCCTGTAACCATGACAATATTATTAAAAAGTAATGAAATCCATTTTGTGTGACAGATAAATTAAAATTAAATTGCATAGATTACTAATATCAATATATTGTATGCTTTGCACAACTGTGCCTTTAAGAGAGAGAGATTAGTTACATCAATAGAATGTGATGTGCCTTATGATTCACTGCATTTGCATTGAAAATGAAGATTTTTTCACCCTGACATGAACGCTGCTGCACTGATGATCATTTGTGTGTGTGTGTGTGTGCACCCTTTGCATCTATGCTCCAAATAACTATATACAAATAACTATTTTAGATTACACAAATCATTGATAAACACCACATATTGCGATCTGTTTCTGTCAGGTGCAGAAAGAACACAGAGAACCCAAATGCAAGTGAATGAGAGTTTATTGACAGTTCAGGTAGAGAATGCAATGACTGGAACAGTTCTGCGAGGCAGGAAAACCGGTCAATCGGCTGGTGCAGAGGACAGCGGAGGGAGACCAGGAACGCCGCCGGGGGCTGCTGGGGATGGTAAGGTCTGCAGCGGCAGACCAGATTGCAGCAGAAGGTAGCGAGCAGCGATGAGAGCAGCGGATGTGGTTCAGTCGCTCCGCCGGACACGGCAGGTGGAGATGAGGAGACAGACCAGATGAGCAGCCGATGCCTGCGGGTTGAAAGTAGGACACAGTGATAGAGCAGGTGAGTAGCAGGTAAGTGCAGGTGCCAGCGCTGACGGTCTGGACACTGGGAGGATGACGAGGCAGAGCAGGAGAGTGAGCTGGCGACGGCCACAATGTGGAGTCCAGAACCCGGAGGCAGGCTGGAGAGTTGAGGCGGGTGGACGACGGCAGACTCCAGGACAGAAGACCACACAGAGAACCGGAACAGGTGAGCAGGACCGGAACAGGTGAGCAGGGGCACTGGGGAAACACAAGACACACAACAAAAAACAAGACAAGCCTGAGCTGAGACAAGACGAGACGACAGACACGAAACTTTACGCCAGACTGCAACAGCACAACGAATTCCCAGGACGGGAAAAGACAAGATAGCTGGCGTGAGTAAACTATGACTAGACTAAACCAAGACAAGCTATGCTAACGCTACGCTAGCTGAGACAAACAGTCTCTTTACAGAGCTTTAAATTCGGTCAGGGAACAGGTTAGGACCACGACAGTCTGACAAGGACTGAAAAACACGAGGAAAATATAAAGGAAAGAAAATGAGCTGGGGAATCACGAGAGGGGAGGGGTAACGCGGACACCGGAGCGCATGGCAAGCTGTCAAACAACCGCGTGCTCAGACAAAAAACAATACAAACCCGGTCATCAAACCTGCATCCTGACAGTTTCACAATAGTATCTCAGCTACAGATGTTTACCAATTACAACAGCAGAACTGTTAACAGATTTGTTGTGTAAGCATACACAGTTATGGAAACTGATTTATACGACCCTGATTCATATGAAACATACAATGTTTTTAACAGAAAGGCATACATTTAGACACATACAGTATGTAAGAGAAAGAGGATGAACAGAAGACGTGAGCCATCAGGGCCTCTTTTAATTCCCCATAGATGAGACATGACATAAATATGAAACTTGCACTCTGATGTTTAACGCTAGTGCCCCTATATAAGGTCAGCATTGCAAAAAAGGAACGCAAATGTGATATTTTTAATGCTGCTTGGTTTATGGGTCAAATGTCAGTAGTCACTTAAGAGAGGGAGAGCTCTTGAGAGCTATTCAGTTCTGAAAGCAGCTGCATTAATAAAACAGGGTAAATTAAGGGAGAGTGAACACGTCTTTTCTGAAGGTTAACTTTTAATGCTTTTTTGACAAAGAGAAGATTATCAGGCTGGAATGCCTGTCATTTGCAAGGTTTGACGTGTCCTTCATACATTAAAATATTTTTGGATAATTTGATAATGCTTTCAGATAATGACTCTCCATCTCCATCTGAATTTATATCCATTCTCTTAAAATGGCTGCAAATAATGCAAAATAAAAAAGCATAGACCTCTCATTTGTGTTTTGAGTTTATTGAATAGAGAGAGATGCCTGGAAATTAGAGGGAAAGAGCAAGAGAGTGCATTAGGGAGAGAAAAGGAAGAAATGATACAATAAAAGACACCTCTAGGGAAAGGCAGGCAGATTGGGAAAGACCTCTAGGGAAAGGCAGTCTAAAGTCTTGGTCAGGGGTGTAGGAGAGGCAACTGTGGACTAGTTTACTTTCTTATTTAATGAATGTACACTGCCATCTTCAGGTCACAATTAGAACTACAACCAAAAGCCAAGCCCCTCTGCAATTCATTGGCAAACTCCAAAAATCAAAGATTGCCTGGTATAAAGAATAAAAGTGGAAGCAGCCTACATTGTTTAGGAGGTGTATTTGCAAGGCTCACTTTATTAGTTTTAATTTCAGTTGTCAATTTCAAATGTGTTGGTATTGTCAGAGCATATCTGTTGCCCCCTGCAGGTCTGTCTGTATCAGTGCAGCAGGGCTTTTTGTACTCTGGGCTTGCAGGGTTTAATGGTGCTCTGGGTTGCATGAACGTGGGGGGCTTTTCGTTTTTAGTTGGCAAACACCCTTCTTATGCCAGTGGTAAGTAATGCATGTACAAAAAACCTTCGTTGTGTTCCTTCATTTATTTTTTACAACTAAATTACTTATTCTCTCTGCAGCCTTTCAAATCAGCTTATGCAGACTTTGCCCTGAGCAACCTGCTAGGGTTTGTGAGTACACACACAATGCTCACACAATACCACTCTGAGGCTCTTACATTTACATTTAGTCATTTAGCTGATGCTTTTATCCAAAGTGACTTACAAATGAGGACAAGGAAGCAATTTCAACAAGAACAAGAACAAGAACAATGATGAATAAGTGCTATAGACAGGTCTCAGGTATTCCAGCACAGTATAAGAAAGCAACATTTTTTTTTTCTTTTTTTTAAATAAAAGAAATAGAGGTAGTCAAGGAAGTTAAGACAAAATAGTTTAAAGTCTTTAAACTTTAGTCTTTAGTCGTTTCTTAAAAACAGCTAATGACTCAGCCATTCTGAGTAATGGAGTTCATTCCACCAACCGGGCAGAGTGAAAGTAAGAGTCCAGGAAAGTGATTTCTTCCCTTGAACGGAATTTCTGGTGGGCACATAAGTGCGAAGGAGTGAGAGTAGGTAAGGAGGTGCAGATTCAGTAGTCACCTTGAATGCGAACATCAGAGCCTTGAATCTGATGCGAGCAGCTACTGACAGCCAGTGCAACTGGATGAACAGCAGAGTGACGTGTGCTCTTTTAGGCTCGTTAAAGACCACTCTAGCTGCTGCGTTCTGAATCAGCTGCAGGTGCTTGATAGTTCAGGCTGGAAGCCCTGGGAGGAGAGCATTGCAGTAGTCCAGTCTGGACAGAACAAGAGCTTGAACGAGGAGTTGAGCTGCATGTTCCGATAGGAAGGGTATGACCTATTCCTGATGTTGTAGAGGGCGAATCTGCAGGAACGAGCGCTTCTAGAGATGTCAATCATTACTCCAAAGCTTTTGACCATCTTGGATGGAGTAATGGTTGCCCCATCAATCTGGATTGAGAAGTTGTGAAGAAGAGATGGGTTGAGTGAAACCACAAGCATTTCTGTTTTAGCAATGTTGAGGGAAAGGTGATGGTCCTTCATCCAACACGATATGTTATCAGGGTGGAAAGAGAGGTAGAGCTGGGTGTCATCAGCATAGCAATGGTAGGAAAAGCCATGTTTGTGAATGACGGATCCTAGAGACGCCATGTAGATGGAGAAGTGAACCAAGAACTAAGCCCTGAGGCACCCCAGTGTCTAGATGTTGGAGGTTGGACACCTATCCCCTCCAAGACACCCTGAACGACCTGTCAGAGAGGTAAGATCTGAACCACCAGAGTGCAGTACCTGTAACGCCTAGTGATTTGAGCCTAGTCAGCAGGATCTGGTGGTTTATAGTATCAAAAGCGGCTGACAAATCCAGCAGAATAAAAACTGATGACTTGAAATCGGCTTTAGCCATTTTGAGATCTTCAACAACAACCGAGAACAGTGCAGTCTCGGTCGAATGATCTTTCTTGAAGCCAGATTGGTTGTTATCCAAGAGGTTGTTCTGGGTGAGTAAGGCCGAGTTGACTGAACACAACTTTTCCATAATCTTGTCCATGAATGGAAGCAGGGATACCGGTCTGTAGTTTTCAAGTAGTCTTGGATCAAGGTTGGGTTTCTTTAGCAGTGGGGTTACCCTAGCCTGCTTAAATGTAGTGGGAAAAATACCAGTGTGAAGAGATGTTAATTATATGAGTAAGTGCTGGTGTGACTGCTGGAGAAATAGCTTGCAAAAGATGAGATGGAATGGGATCGAGCGGGCAGGTGGAAGGATGGCTAGATGACATGAGTTTGGAGACCTCAGACTCAGAGAGCTGAGAAAAAGGAGTGTTTGTGGTGTTGCTGGCGTAAGAAACCTGCGAGAATATCGCATCCCTGTTGGACAAGTAACCTCGCCAGAAATGAACTTACACTCGCGCATCCAATGGTCTCCATCCAGCGCAATGTCATTGATGTATGAGGGACACACATATATTATGTATGAGATAGCTATAACCTATACTGAGGAAGTACCACTGTCCAACACAAAAGAAAATGCTATTTTCGAGTAGAGCAGGTACTTGTATTTGTTTTATTAAATATTACTCCAAAATAAAAAAACTTACAGAAGCAATGAGATTTTGTGAATGCTTGAAACAAAATAAAACAAGCAGTTTGCAAGTAATGAGTTTAATGATGCTGTAAACAGGTGTCATTCCATTATTACAAGAACTGCACAGTAACCAGATTGTACATTACATATCACTACCTAGGCTGAGGCCTTTTAGTGTACACATTACAATTCCAAAATTAACGCTCGCAGAAAAAGGGAAAGTGCTTTAAAATGGATGGCTCAAGATATGTTAACATGCAAAATCAAAAGTGTTTTACCATAAGTGTACAATAAAGAAACTATATCTAAATATCTAATTAAAAAGGCAAAAACTTTTATTTGTTTAATGATTGCCGTGGTGATAAAAGAAGGCTATTGGTTAAAGTTTAAAAGGCATATTATTGAATATGTGTACATACGTGCATACAATTAGTGCATGTGTTATCCTGCTAGAAGAGTTGTGTTTATGTGTGAGAGAAAATTCAATGTAAGAGCTATAACAAACTCTACAAGATACACATTGATTCATTAATCTTGTAGGTCAAGAAGTGAAGGTCAATGGTCCTTCAATGCAATAAAGGAGCTATTTCATGTGTCTGTTAACATCTTTGGAAAAATTGTGTGTGTGTGTGTGTGTGTGCAGAATACAAAAAAGAAACATTGTGCTTTTAGCTCCTACATCCAAACAGCTGCAACACAGCTGTCAAAAACATTTGTATTATCACCGAAGGCAGAGCCAAAGATTTGTGTAAACAAACAGGAGCTCCAGATGCAGCGAGAAAGCGACAGAGTTAGATTTAAATAGAATGATTAGTGAAGATAAAGCTGTAAACAAGTGATCACTGTTTAGCTTTCATTTTTTCTTGTCACATTTTACACTTTCTGACTGTGTACTCAGGAAGCATAAAGGTCTGTTCACACCAGATTCACTGTGACACAAAAGTATAAAAGATTTATTCACACTCAGTCAGAAGCCAAATTTTCACAATTCTCCAAAATTGTTTGGCATCCAAACACAAAAAACTATCTAGCCTTAGAAACAAAGGCTGGATCAGCTGACCACGATATGACTTGGTGTTAATGAATGAACAGAGACTGATAGCATTGTTTCATGCTAAAATCTTGCCATGCATGTTTATTGTGACCATAGTTTGGACTTGTGAAGAGACCTTAATATTTCACCAAGGCAGATTCTACAACCAGCTTCTTTCCATACGCATAACCCAAACCCCAGCACCAGCATCATACATGGCAATATTAATACTAATCTTAATATGCGTTTAATTCCTCCTGCATAGTTTTTCATGCTCGTTTACAGCAGCCTTCCCAAAACAACACCTTCTCTGGGTCGTGCTTCTCCACGAAGGATCTCCAGAAATCCCAGTCTTGTCAAAAATTCCATCCGTAACCCATCAGTAGGCTGGACCTCACAAAATACACCCTGGGAACCTGGGGTTGAGAGAAATGTGATAGCAGGAAATAAGAAAGAAACAATGAAAGATAGTGAGAGAGAGACAGAGTCTGTCTCACCATTAGCTTTGAGAGCTGTCAGAAGGGCCGTGAGGAGGCTACGACTGACACTGCAGTCTACCAGTTCAGGAAGCGCATCAAGTCTGAGCTGGGATGGGAAATGATAGAGCAGAGAGTCTGGGTAGTCCTGTTCTTCGTGAAAATACAGCAGCGCCTCCTTGAGGTGTGAAGGATGGGTATGTCAATGTATTTTAAGTATGAGATACTATTGCACCATTTTAGAAGTACTTTAGTTCAGCTCTGTTATGCTATAAATCTGACCTTTGTTGCAGCATGTCCATTGGCTCCATGGGGGCGTGAAGGATATTTGTCCTTCATAGCAGGCAGCCAGGTGGCCTGGAACCGTTTGATGAAGGAGCGAACGTCCAGAATGCCCACAGCACACCCACATATACCCAGCTCATCCTCCAACACTAAGCTGTACTCTGGGCACAAGGCCAGAGACGCACCTAGAAAACTGAAGCACAAGCACAGATACCTGTGCATTACTATTTGTCTTCTGAGAGCCAAATAGAACTTGACATTTCTCATATACCTCAACGAAAAGCTATTTTATGTTCAGTTAGAGAAAAAGCTTTTTTCAAACAGTAAATGTTTTAAGTCTGGAAGTTTTATATGGGTGTCACTGTCATGCCAAGGTTCAAAGACTTTGGTGCTCAATACTAATTACAAATCCAACAATACAGTACTTCTACCATATCATCTCAGTATGGCACTTTTTTGGTTCTTTGAATCAAATCAAATTTTATTTGTCACATACAAGATCATACACAGTACGACATGCAGTGAAATGCTTTATACGACTGTCTTACAGAAAAGTAAGACTCTTCTGTAAGACAGTGTAAATGTAGGCTAATACACCTAATATATCTAAGATGTCACTAATACTAATCAAACAATATCATACAATCAATGGTCTTCTGTGCATTTTCACACATGTTGTATGAAGAGCACTAGCGCCTCCTGCTGCTGTGGCTACAGGTGTAAATTTGTACTTATTAATCATTGCTTGTCTTGTGGAGGCATTAATTTAAACAATTAGTTTATCCTAAATTAATTAGGCAGGACAAAAAAATCTGATACACTATTGTAGCATTGAAAATTGCAGTGTAAATGTAGGCTAATACACCTAATATATCTAAGATGTCACTAATACTAATCAAACAATATCATACAATCAAACAAATTTTGCAGTGGTATCTAAACTGGAAGCTGGTATTGGTATCAAAATTTTCGCACTGCGACAACCCTAAATGAACTAATATGCTTGAGAGAGAGCAGTGCTTGCCTATCCCCAATAAAGTCTGGATGTGAGATGGTGACATCCTGGCTCCCTCTACCCCTCTGATACAACTGTCGCACCATTTGGTACAGCTCCACCTAGAGGGGAAGGAAAATACAAGTGTCTATGTGCGTAATGAAGAGTGAGTCAGGAGTGGGTTAAGTATAAATGTGTCACCTTGTCTTTCTGCTGGAAAGGCCGTATGTTATAAAGCCGACAGGTGGGGAAAAGTGGAGGAGGGTGACTAAATAACTCACTGCTGGTCCCCAAAGGCAGAAGCATCTGATTTATATCAACACCAGAGAGAAGAAAACAAGAATGGGAAAGACTGATGGCAACTGTCTTACCATGTCTTTTAATGTAGAATTATTTAATGTAAATCCTAACTACACACTAAACACTGAAAAATTAGTATAATTCCCACCTGCACTTCTCCAGATAGTCCCCCTTTAAACACCCATGGCTCTGCCTCCACCCCAAGTAGCTCCGCCCCAGAGGAGGCTCCACACCCTGTGAACAATCCCAGACATCGTCAATACACAGCAGGAACCAGTGAAACATAGTAAATCTAAGAATATGTACTTTGAAAACTAAATATTGTTATAAAAGGATATATATAATGAGTCTTCTCATAATCTGCTACAGAGTACAACTGATCATCTTACAGTGGAAGCAATTCTTCCAGGAGCCTAGTGGAGAACTTTCATTCATTATACGACCTTCTGTGTAAAAAAATACAAATGTGAGATTGGGGGGGAGGGAAATGATGAGAGCAAAGAAAATGAGAGGACAGGTAAAAAGATTTTAGCAAAGTGGAACATGTTACTGGATTAACATCAATTGTTGGTTTGGAAATAGTATTACCATAAAACAATAATAACAACAACCATAACCAAACTCTACCACTAAAATCTAAGGAAAATTATTAGTTAGGATTTTAATTTAAGCCCCCATCCCCAGTCCTAAACACTTTATCCCTAAAAGCATAGAAATGTTGTTTTGGGACTAATGAGGATGTTGATCTTACTCCAGTAAATCAGATTATTCACTAAGGGGAAACTGGAATTTAGTTTGGTAATGAACAGAAATTATTAGTTTACTCATCAGCACAAAATTTCTGTTTCTCTCTCTCACCTAGCCAGCATACGAAGGCCTTGGCCACCAGCAGGGTGTTCCTCAGGTCCCAGATATAAGGGTAAAGGTCATAGAGAACAGCCCTATTGATGCTGTTCACCACAGCACTATGCAGTAATGCCACATCATCACATGCAGACAGGAACCTGCCCGCACGGGCCCGCCATTCCTCTACCTGCAAACAACAGCAGACAGTGAAGGGATAGTTTGCCCAAAAATTTTAATTACTCACCCTCGTATCATTGTCACTGTTATGGACTTATGTTTTGTTGTTCTCTTCGTTTTTCCTTATTTGGTCAGTTTCCTGTTCCTGTTTAGTTTTTATTAGTCAATTGTCATCACGTGTTTGCCCCTTGTTATCTGCCCTATTTAAGTTCTCCTCCATTGAGTTATCAGTTATTGTTTGTGTGTGTATGCTATTGTTGATGTCTGTTTGATTTAGAGAATAATTAAAGCCTTATTTTTGGATGTTCCTAGTTCCGCTGCTTCGTCTGTGTTCCTTAGCCCCACAAAATGTTACAATCATTAACTTAAGACTTTTTTCTTCTGTGGAACACAAAAATATTTTGAGAAATGTCCATATAATGGAAGTCAACGGATGCCACTGTTCTGTAAAACTTTGTAAAACATTTTTGTAAAAATGTAAAACTTTACCATATCAGGCAAACAGATTAAACTAAAGACATTTTACAATGTTAGAACTACATCCATGTTGAGCTATTAAAACTGATTTAAATTATTTATACTTCACAGTGAATTAAAGAAAATTATACATGAATCAACATGAAACAATTAATCACCGTCTGAGGCGGGGTCTTCTTGCCATTGCTGTTGACACTGACACAGTGACAGTTGGCTTTGAGCCACATGAGGTCCTGCAGAAGACTCTGAGCAGGTGAACCATGTTCATGTGGCAGATAATGCAAGCCTACCAGCAACTTGATATGAGCCTCGCCTAGAGGTGCTCTTCCAGAACACAATCCTCTTCTGCAGGTTTTTTCATGGCTGGAGCTCCTAGAGACCTGGTTTTCCCCAGCTTTTAGATCCTGCACCATAACAGGGTCTGCTGGGATCTCATTGCTAGCAAGTGCCCCTGAGCTCTGGAAAGTTGTGGTGGTTGTGAATGTTTTAGGCTGGGCTCCATGTTGATTGTCTAAGCTATCCGGGGATTTTGATTTGACAGAGGACTCTGAAGGTTTCAGGTCTGCTGGTCTCACCTGACGTCCTGAAGGAGAATTTCAGAAACCAGTAAGCAGTAATTAGACTCAAAAACACATTCATATCAGCACTAACTTGAGATTTTTAGAAAAACCTAAAAAAAACATTTTATAGCTCAATAAAAGTGTCACCCTCTCAGAATGCACACGTTAAATGCTGATGTGATCCAAAGTTTTGTGTGTAATCTTTTCTGTCAACAATGAAGAGTGTAAATACTGTGGCCCTTTTGCGCTTTCAAAACATTGAGCTCTGTTTTATACATCCACTGTGTCAACTTCTGGCTTAACCAATGACATACGTTTGGGGTAGGGTGAGTTGTTAAGCAGATTATAGATTAGTTTTGTATGGTGGTGCAGGTGAACGCTGTACCAGGCTGCAAGGGAAGGCTGAGTTCCTTTAGCCAGTCCTTCAGTGCAACTGATAGTCCTCTCTCCACACTGTAGCCCTCTTCATCACCTACAGAGGTCACACTGGGTCAGCAACTAGCAGAACATTTCTGATGAACATTTCAAAAATGTTTTAACAGATTCTAGCCCATCTCAACCAGTTATAAACTATAGTAACCTGCTTCTCAGTCTTATCTGCTGGTTGTATCCTTCACTACTCTCACCTTTCCCCTGCTCTCCATTTTTATGCCAGCTGCCCAGAGTGTGCAGAGGGATGAAGTTGGCTTCAAATTCGCAGTTTGGATTTAGCAACAGACCCCTTAGATGAGCCCTGAGTCTGGGGGGGCGACCTTTAAAGGGCCCCAGAAAGACACGTCGGGAGTCATAATCATTGGCATGGAGGTTGTCCCACACAAGGGGTGGCCGTCGAACCACAGACTGGACCTCTGCTAGTGAATCAACACTCAGCTCCCGCGATATCACCTTCTTTCCTAATGCCAACATGTAAATGTCAGAACAGGTTTAATGCCAAATGTCTCATATACAAACAGAAAAACAGGACCTAGCCATTTTTTTGCGACTTTTGCATACAAAAGACCTAAACCAGAACCATTGCAACCTGTTTTACAAAATACAGCATAACCTGTATTGTCCTCTAGAAACACTTCACAGATTTTCTACATAGATTATGTGGTTACGTGTTACGTAAACTGACACACTGTCAATGTCTCTCACCGGTCCAGATGATGGAGATGCCAGAAAGCAAACCGTCCCCAATCGTTAGCAGGTATGGAGACTTCGACACGCTGGGAGTGCACAGCGAACTACAGTACTCTAGACACAAAGGAATACAGTTTAGGTGTGAATAGTACATTTTAATAAATTCTTGACATTGTAATACTGCATTAACAAGTGTTTTATAATGTTTTTAATTTTTTTTTTCTGTGATACACTGTCAGCCTACCAGTGGGACAGAAAAGGAAGACATGTGGTTGCCCCAGGAAACGGTAGATCTCATTGGCCACGCTGACCTGGGCATGAGCGAATGATGAAAAGGCCTCTGTATCAGCCTGGCACATGGAGTGATCAATGTCATCAAAAAGGAGGGCAAAAGCATGACAACCCAGGTCTGCCACCTAGTGATGAGGCACATGTGACATGCACACAAACACTCAAGAACCTCTTAGTCAAACAGAATTGTAAAAATAGTATAGTATGTAGGTGCTACATTTAAAATTAATTGTAACCAAATGTGGGAATTATAAAAAGAGAAAGGTAAAAGGTTTTCTTACCTGTCTGAGTTTGCGTTTAAGGAGTGTGAGGTCACAAGAACTGGAGAAGACAATGTCCTGGCCCGGGGAGAGAGCGTAAACAAACCTCAGACCCCTCGACTCCGCTTCATCAACCAGAGCTTTCAGTTGAGCTGATAATAAATCACAATAATTAAATAATTTTTACTACAGTATTTTAATGCAATACTTTTATCATTATGAATTCAGAACCTGTAGAGATACAGATACTACAAAAATTTAATTAAAGAACTTAAATCATGAGTTAAATCTTACTTACGTACTTTGATTGCTTAAGTTAAGTTATCTAGATATTAATTTATGAATATTGAGACATCCTCATATTAATAAGTGTATACTGTTTAAAAAATAGTTAATTAAAATACCAGTGTTTCCATATAATGTTATACAAAGAAATATAAAGATGCAATATGATGAGAAGGTTGTTTTATTTTATTATATATTTTTTCCCTCATACTACAACATACCCTCTTCTTCTGCAGAATACACCTCCCTCCACAGTAATCTGTGCTTCAGATCATCTTTTGGTCCATACAGATATGTGTTCAGACCCCATCTCTGCATCCTGAGGGAAGCAGAAAGAGAGAAAAATATCCATTGATCCCTAAACTATCATGCACCATTAATAATATAAGGGGTCATTTTTCCTGCAGAGAATTACTCAGACTTTAACAACAGCAGATGGTCGATTTCTCTGCAGAGAGAATAAAGATCTGAAAGAAGCATAGCTCTATAAATAAGACCCAAGTGAGAAGAAAAAAGTTTCTATTTATGGTATAATCTTTTACATTTATGCATTTGGCATACACTTTTATCCAAAGCAACTTACAGTTAGTTCAAGTCATACATTCTGTCAGTACATGTGCTTCCTGGGAATCAAACCCACGACCTTTGTGTTGCTAGCACAATGCTGTACCAACTGAGCTACAGAAACAATCATGTTAACGGTCTCTAATTAAAAAAGGCACATCATGATTAGTACACAAATTGTATTCTTTTAAATTGGGTTAATGATTGTGTACATGTGGCTGGTTCACACCATCCAAACACACCAACAGAGTCAACAACACACTGATTCAATTAAAGTCAACAATTGTGTTTTTGAGGCAATTTTTGAGGCACTGTAAACTAAGTAACAACTTAAGTTAAAACTGATAAGGTTTGTACAAAATTCACTTTAATTCCAAAAACTTTAAATTTAAATTTGACAAATAATCTAAAAGGCTGAGACTGAAAATATTGATAAAATAAATTTTTTCCATATTTACATCCTAATCAAGTTCTCTGAGCTAATCATAAATCAGACATCATTATATCTTATCCTACCATAGAATGTGTGTAAAGTCATATGGCGATTTAAACTTGTTAATGTGTGTGTTTGTCCTCTCATGAGAAAAGAAGACGCCCTAAATAGACAGAGGCTGAGTTAGTGCTTGTTTGAAATATTAAAGAACCTCCCCAAAGGGTCAAGCGAGGGTGTGCAAGTACACACAAGTACATACACAAACAAAGCTAATTTTGAATCTATTCCTCACTAACCCTTTTAAAATTCTAATGTACAGATAGAATCATATATCATTCTTTCACCCCCTTTCCTCCCTCTATTCCCTTATCTACAGCATCAGCACAAGCTCTCCACTTTCAGTAAAGCGTGTAAAGTTTCTCATCACTTTCTCCTGCACTATTAATCCTTTTAGGGCTGGTTTGGACCAGTGCCTCCATCACTCTTTATCTCTCTTTGCATGTGGGTAAAGTGCTCTCTTGCTTCTCTCCTCTCTTCCTGTGCAGATGGTTTCCCACACACTTTAATTTCTCAATTACTGATTAGAACCATAGACAAAGAAATATATGCAAAAGATTTCAGGTCTGTCACAGAAGCACCAGGCTTCACCCGCATTCAACATTCACTGTCACCTGAATACTAATCACCTGCACCTGCATCCAAACAAGGACAATATATAAGCGCACACACACTCCACTCACCTGTTGTCTGATCTCAACCACGAAAACAGAATCATCTCCATGCGCTATCGTTTACCTGCTCCAGTTCCTGTGTGTCTCCCAGATCTCCTTCATGTACTCCAGTGTTGTGTTGTGTGTACCTTACCTTCATCTCCAGTCTCCATCGTCGCCAGCTCCCGGACTTCCATCGTTTGTATCATCATTCTCATCCCTGTTTACCATTGATATCTGGACATTATCATTACCTGTTATACATTACTCATTTGTGCAATAAATAGGCCTGTCGGCTAAACTAACATCTGTTTGTGAGTCTGAATTACAAGGTCATTACTGGACCTACATGGCATATACATAAATATACAGTGTGTGTGTGTATATTTATATATGCATACACTGGGGTGCATAAGTAAGTTTCAGTAGGTCATTGGTACGTTAATTTATCAAAGTGGCATTTGATTGATGTTATGGCTGTTGAAAATGTCTAGATAGAGCAGCTTTTTCTACAATTTCCTATGCAGTCCAGCACCCAATCTAGATCAGCTGATGTCTGTGAGCTTGTTCATTAACACAGCAGCAGAGAGGAAAGTGGTTCATGGCTGAAGGGTAGCAGAGAATAAATTAAGGAATCAAAGAACCATTGTATTAAAAATACATATGTATATTTTATTAACTACTATTTATGTATTTTGTTCTTTTGTTCTTCTCCTGGCTGTAAAAAATAGCAAACCATATATTTTGTTGTTTTAAGAGACACCCCAGTCTCTCTCTTTCCAATACACAAGTTTCTTGCTCTTGCTTCAAGCGACTTTTATTCCTTTAGCTTTACAAAACCTTTCTAATCACTCTCATTAGCAGTATAATCATCTGATTACTATTTCTTTCTCTTCAAAGGAAAGAATGGTGATAAATTGAGCCATTCCTGACCCTTTATTTCATAATGCTAATGTATAAAGATGTGTGAGACTGTGGCTCAGTGGATTCATGCTGGCACCAGTGTTCAGTCTTTAGTCATAAAAAGCCATTTGCCTTTCTGCCCACACGTCATTACACCTCTGCCACACACCAGCTGCTCTGTGTTGCCCCCTGGGCAGCCTAACTGTACTGCTCTGATACCAATTCAAGTCAATTTTATTTATATAGCACTTTTTACAATGTTACATTGCTTCAAAGCAGCTTTACATAGAGAAACAAAGAATAATAATAAAAACACAGAACAAATGACATGTTAATGATATTATTGCAAATAATATGTGTGAGATGTATAAGACTAATTAGGTATATTAGGTTTATTGTATGTTTATGAATAAAGGGTTGACTGAACGGATAAAACCACAAAGTTATTGAGCAAGATATGCATTCTAGCTTACATAGGAATGGCATATAATAGATAACAATCTTATGGGACAGGGGTATAAGGGATTTGCAATAATACCATAAACTACACACAACATGCAAGAGTAGCATACTTACATAAAATATATACAATAAAATATTAGACGTTTACAATTTACAAAACCCTAGGCTAAGTTAGACGTCAGCAGTCACCCAGTAAGCAAGCCAACAGGATGCCAGTGGCAAGGAACCAAAACTCCAATGATGTATAGATGGTGAAAAAAACTTGGGTACAACATGGACATGGGACATGGGACAACATGATCCAAACCAATAGCCCATATTACATAATGTAAGACTCCCATGTGATATTTCTGTGAGGAGATTTTGTGTTAAGGTAGTAAGCCAAGTGTATAAAAAGAGCAATGCAATCTTAAAAATATGATAAGTCACTGATCAGTTACTCACCATTGGAAGAGTACCTTCCTTTGTTCCATTGACCAGGGTCTTCCATAGAAACCTGAAGAGTAGAGTATATACATATATATATATATATACTCACACTTATATAACACAAAAACAAGTGTTTCTTTCCTATTTGCACAAGGACGTGTTTCATAATCATCGCAAAGCTTCAGTGTCTCTGTTCTATCTTCCACCTCCTCTTCATTGCATCCCACTCAAAACAGGCAATGGATTTGGACAGCCTCTGAATTATGGGTATTAAGTGCTTCCAGGCCACACTGGACCCGTCATATAATACTGGCCAGGGACATCGCCACGGGGCCGGCATTCGGGACTATCAAGTATGATGGAATAATAAATCCTCAAAAGATTTCACTTAAATTAGCTCATTAATTTCACTGCCGGCTGCATCCAGGTGCTCTGTAATTAAACTGCTGGCCTAGAATCAATTTCTTCTATGTAAATCTTATAATCTCAAACTTATAATATTATGAGTATGACAAAACTGTCTATAGATCAGTGGCTACAAGCTGCACACTACATTGTTTTCTGTAAGCATACGCAGAGAAATTGTAGACATTGTTTAAATAATTAGGTTTTATGTTTAAATAAAAGTCAATAATTAGTGGGATACAAAGATTTTATTACATTATGATAGCATCTACATTCATTACTTGTTCATTTGAGTTCAATATGCACATTTAAATTCACATGCGACCACTTTCTCGGTTAACTCAGTTGCTCTCTCTCAATTAGCTGACCTGTACTTTGGTTAAAAGAAATGCCAGACACAATTGAGTTTGTGAAACGCACTCTCCACTGGATTGTAAATGTTTTAAGTTAAATGGCCACATATGACTATAGGATATAATGCCTAGGTTAGAGTGCTGGATTTTGCTGAATTAGTTAAGACTGTTTATTCATCTGCAAACAAATCATACATATGCCTGCTTGATTTGCTTTAATAATTATCAGTATGATATGAATAGGCCTCTGGCCAAATATCTCTATTCTTGGTGTCTCAGATTATAAGGAGTACAGCCCCTGAAACCTCTATTCCATATATTCCACTGACACCCCGATGCTCATTTCAGTGTCTGACTAAGTACTAAGTTGGCAACTGTGGGTGGAAGTAGGTCAGTAAGAAAAAAACACTGGCATCCAGCAGGGTGACATTTCCATTAAAGAGCTGGGACAAACGCCCACTGAGGCAATAATGTGACACTGAGCTACAAACAGAAGATATAACAAGATATATATATATATACAAGATATATATCAGTTGCCTAACAAGCTTGTGTGTGTGAAGAAAGTGTGGTTTCTGATTAGCTGCTTCGTTTCACACTCCAGTATAAATATGGAAAAAAATACCCAGGATGCTCCATGGCTGCTCAATCAGATGAATTGCCCTACTTTACATAAATCTAAAATGGGTTATTTTAAGGCTAATTATAAGTTGCCCAAATCGCTGCATTTATGGTGAAGCTGGTTTGCTTTTCGAAAACAATTTAGGTAAATAACGGTCTACACAACTATACCAATTCCCGTTAAAGACATTTCATCAATAAATCATACTTTTACATATTATATGAATGATGTGTGGCTCAACTTACCCTCAACAACCCCGCATAAAAATTCGTCTGGCCCCTCCATCATCGCTGTGATTGTCTAAGGCAGCTGTGCTTGGGATGCGGATGCTTTAGTGTCTCCGCGCTTCCTTGATCTGGACTGAAGCCGTCAGCCGAGCATCCTTTTCTTCGACAAACACCGAGCTTGTTCACTAAAGCAGCAATTCATGGATCCTATTAATAACTGGAGATTTAAAATCGCCGTGTCAGTTATATGTTGTTCACAAGGATCAAACATTTGCAAACTGTCGTACGTAAAACGTCTCTGTGTATGTCAGCTGTGGTCTACCTCCTGCCTATTCAATGCCGGATCACTCTAGCTACCCAGCAGCCTACGCCACCCACCGGTTAGTATGTGTTACATCAACAAAAAAAAGGGAAATAAATGTCAAAAATAGACGTTTCATTTTATTTAGTGTAAAGAATGACTGGCTTAATCATGCCAAACCAAACAGAACGAAATGTTATAAATATTTTGTTAACCTATTATAAATCCGCTTGGCTTCCATAGCAAATGTTATGTGTGGTTGTCGTGGTTACACAGCGCAACCAACTGGTTTGTATTGTGGAAGCAAAACGGGGCGTCAACCTGATGGCTCTTTTTCAGTAAATATGCTATAATAGGCGTTAAAACGGTATTATATCATCTACAACAGCTAGTCTATTAGGCTTCAGGATGTCATCAAAGAAAAAAAACAAGTCCAGTCCCAAGCAGGATGCGGTCACCGCGGCTGAGAGCGCAGGACAGGATGAATCAGAGAGAGAGATGCTGATACAGAGGGAGTAAGTTAACTGTAGTGATACAAAGAAAAGCTTTTTAATTAAATGATCTGGATAATAACTCCATATGCTTGATCTGTTTCACAGATATGAGACACTTACTGATAACCTAAGCATGTTGAAGAGAAGAATTGAGCAACTGTATCCTTTTTGTACTTGTAAATTGGGTCCCTGATGTCTATCACAGCCCTGGCATTTCAAATCTCACACTAACAGATAAAATATGTTTCATTAATTTCAAGCATGTTTGACAGTTTAACACACAACCAACTCCAGACGAAGAGAAAACAAGTTTCTTCAAAATGAGACAGATAAAACCCGTATGGAAAGTGTAAGTTTGACCAAGAATTTTTTCACACATTTTCAGATTTGTTTAAAACACCCCTTCAGATAATTTACTCTATGGGGTGTGTTTATATTCCCTCTCTCCTTGCTTGCTATAGAAAGAGTACATCTCATTTCTGTCTAAAAGATCAGAAAAGAGACAGAATGCAATAGTGACTCTAAGTGATCAGAGTCATCAAGAACTTGAGGAGCTGAGAAGACAGAGACAGAACATGCAGGATGAACATGAGAAACAGACAAATGGTTAGACAAGTGTGTATGCATGTGTAAATACAACACAAGACATGCTAGTTTTGGAAATAAATGCTAAATTTGTGATTAGATGTTACTGTGAATGATAATTAAGGATAATTCCTATTGGAATATTAAACTAAAATAACATCATCCACACGAACAAACAATAATTTCTGAAAATAATTACCTGGTTAACTTTTTCGCTGCAAATGTGTGTGTTTGTATTTTCAGAGTTAAAAAGCAAGATTATTCAAAAAGAAAATGAAATGGCTCTACTGAATAATGAAATTACAGAACTGCAGGAGTCAAAGGTTACAGGACATTTTGATCTTTTGTGTGTTTTTGTACTGGTATAAATGTCAGTTTAGTTTAAATCAGGCCAAGATGGAGCAGGGTTCCCCACCTACTTGTATAAAATGCATGATATTATATTAATTATAATATCATGTGTATAATAACATATTCATGTATTTTAATACTTTTACATTAAAACAGTATAAATATGGAAATAAATATCCAGGATACTCTTTATTTAAACAAAACTAATAGCCCTTGTAGCCCAAATAAAAGATTTTTTTTTTTCAACATAATATTTTTGTGCAGATAATTGGCTTACCTCCTGTCTTATATGATGTACATTACCATTTGATAGGAATAGAGTGCAAAATCAATTTGTAAATATTTTGAAGTGTCGTGTGGTGAATAGGTTCTGAATACAGTTTCTGTATACAGTCAAAAAATACAATTTTAGAGGATTACAATTAGTTTCTTCTGTATTTCTTCATACTGTACTAAGACCCTTATCTGTGCCTGTGTCTGTGTCATAGACTCTACAACAAAAGCAGATGTCTCATATAGCTGAGTTGGAGAAGGAATTGACTGTCACGCAAAGTCATCATGCTGAGTCCCTGGTGGCTCTTAAAGCTGACTTCCTTAAAAAAATTAAGATCTATGCGCAAAAGACTGAAGACAAGGTGCAAGTTCTCACCATCTCAGCCAACATGGTGAGTGAATATTTTATTCACAGTATCTATCTACAGGCCAGGGGCGCCGCTAAGGGGGGGGAAGTTAGGACAATTCTAAGGGCCCACACCCTTTAGGGGCCCCCAGAGATCTGCTTTATTAGTAATAACACTACTAGGGGGCCCAACCTCATATTTTGTCATAGGGCACTACATCACCATTGGGTTTATGGAAGCAGTGGATGAAGATTTTTCCTCATTCCTTCTTCACTTTCTTCAGGAGGCATCTCAATGCCTGATGTTGTGTATGAAGGAGGTATTTGAGGAGAACCAGCATCTGCGTGACTGCTTAAAACAGCTGGTCCAGAGAGATCATGCTCTTCGCAGACAACAGGACCTTCTGCAGACACAGCACCAGCAGCTGCTGCTGGAGAGAGAATATGTGCAGGCGCTTTGCTCCCAACGGTTTTCCCCATGGTCAAAATCAACAGCATCAGCGAGTGCCAACACAAAGAAATCCCCAAGAACAACCACCAATAACTAACATAAGTCTGTTCAGTCATCCTGAAAATTGTTTAAAATTTTGATTGCTTTTCTGTTTAGTCTCAGCTGTGCAGTTCCTAAACAGAGAATTTTGTAGATTCTTCCAACAAAGAAAAATATTGCACATTTCTTTTTGCATTTCAGCTTTCAATAAACATATAAACACTATTGTAAGCATTTTTCAGTGATTGGTAATCTCTTCCAGATAAACAAATCCTACATATTGTTTCAATTACTAATTATTTTATTTAATATATAATTAACATCAAAAATACATCTTCTACTTTAAAATGTATATCAAAGTACATGCTGATTTGAGCATATTTTAGTAGTTAACTATTTTTGTGGGGTGGGGGGTTGCATGTGGTATTACTTAACCATATACTGGGAAAAATTTGTACCCAGAAGCAGTGGCGGTTTTGGGCATGGGCGAACGGGGCAGTTGTCGGGGGTGACACATGTAGTTGTCGGGGGGCACCGGGAGGGAGTCTCGCCCGGGGAGCAATTCAATGTTTAAGAACCACCACTGCCCAGAAGTCATAAACACCTGGCATATCTGAGCAAAACCTCTTTTTGGGGAACATCCTCATTTGTAAAACCACTAGAAAAACATGCTAAATGTTTTTTTTTAATTGTAAAAACTAAAAAAAAAATTAGGGAGAGTGGGTACATGTTTTTTTTTACCCATGTGGGTGTCCCCACGAGGATGGTAAGTCACAAATATCTACAGTGTGGGGACAAGCCAGCGGTCCCCACGAGGGAAACGGATTATGAAACTGTAATGAAGACTCAGATTGGCTGGAATCCATCTGCAGCACAACTTTAATGACAAGGTCGTCAGGCAGGGTGAACAACAGAATCGTGATCGATAAAACAGGCGTGGGTCAAGACAGGCAGAAAACAATCATAAACGGTAAACAATCCACATCACAAGGCAGGCGGCGAACAAACGACGACGACTATAAACAATCCAAGGTAATACACGGAAGGCAAAAGCAAAAACAGAAAAAATGGAAACCGCTCAGAAATGCCGCATAAGGCAAAACAAGACTTCGCAAAAGACTTCGTTAAAGATAGAGGCGGTAATGGCGAAAAATGGCGATCAGATGGTGAATCCGGAAGTGATCAGCTCCAGGTAAGTGCATGATGGGAAGTTTGCGAAGATCCGGTTAGTACTCCAGTGAGGGTTTCCTCTGGTGGCGCGGCGGGGAAGAGGCTGGAGCCTCCACTGTAACTGAAAGTCCCCATAAGGCATAGAAACAAGTGTGTGTGTGTGTGTGTGTGTGTGGGTGTGTGGCTTATTATTTCTAGTTTGACTGGTTCTTTTCTTTTAAAGAAAAAAAGTGCAGGTACGTCTTCCAAAGTTCCAAATCGTCAATGAATAAAGCAGGCAATTATTTTCAGAAAAATAAATATCACATGACATGTATTATTTTTAACATTGTTGTTGCTGTTTATTAACTTGATATATTATGCATTTGTTTTCTTTCAGGAATGAAGTTTGTTTGTGTGGCTCTGTTTCTTTGTGGAATTACAGAACTAAGATCAGGTAATCATTTTTACTCTGAAGAAAAACAGGCAAACAGACACTATTAATTTGTCAATTTAAAAGGGTGGAATAAACCATAGCTGACCTGTGGATAAGGGGAGAGCTGTCGCTTTAAGGGCAGTAGTGGAATGAGGAAGTGTGTGTTTTTTGTGGTGTACTTCAGTGCAGGATTATCTATGAGACAGAAAATAAATGGGAACATATGTTCTGTTTTACATTTATAGATTTGGCATATGCTTTTAACCCCCTCAACAAAGTGCATTTAAGCTATACATTTTATTCACTGAGCTTCTCCCTAACAAATATGTTAAAGAAGTAATATACTGAGTGGAAGACACTATAGATTAAGGTTGCGTGTAAACATGCATTTCTATCTCCTCTAGCAGAGGAGTATCATGTAATGGGACCCAAAGCTCCTGTCTTTGCTGTCGCTGGTGGAGATGTGATTCTGCCCTGTTATATCAAACCCAACACCAGTGCTGTGGACATGAGAGTGGAATGGTTTAGACTCGACCAGCAAGACTCAGTAGTGTATCTATATGAAGCCAATGAAAACCAAACTTCGGGGCAGAGTCAGTCCTACAGAGGAAGAACAGCATTGTTTCAACAAGAGCTTCAGAAAGGAAATGTCTCACTTAAACTATCAAAAGTCCAGATCTCTGATGAGGGAATTTACAAGTGTTTTATACAATCTGATTCTAAGTCTGATTCTTGGTATGATGACATCACTGTTAATGTCAGGGTTGAAGGTGGGAAAACTTTAATTTATTTAATCAATTGAGTTCCTTTCATTTTGAATAAATAATTCAAAATGGTAATTCTTGTATTAAGGGAGTTCCTGTATTATTTTGATAATGTTGCTATAATGTATGCTATTTTTGACGTTTGTCAGCACAAACTAACAAAAAAGCAAGAGCAAAGTTTAGGCAGAAAATGTTTACATTTACAAAGCTTGTAGATTAAATTTCAAAAGTACAAAAATACACAATTAAATATATCAAATAAATATATCAGATATTCTTATTCTTTTAATATCTATAGTTATAGGAACTCATCCAATGATTATTATAGAAGAATTTGATCATTCAGGAGGACTTAATCTGCTGTGTGAAACTAAAGGCTGGAACCCTAAACCTGAGCTTCAGTGGTTGGACAGTAAAGGGGTCAGCTGGATTTCTGGCACTACAGAGACATACAGAGACTCAACAGGCTTCAGTCTGAAACACAGAATCATTGTACATAACAGTGACACTAAGTATCACTGCAGAGTCAAACTGAACCATCATATGCTGGAGACAGAGATCATTGTCTCACGTAAGTTCTGTCTTCTGCTAAAACTCTCAGGTCATGTGATTATGCAACCTGTCATACTCAAATTCCTGAAAGTCAGCTGATTTAGTCAACATATGCTAATAAACTTAGTTTTATTGCAAATGTTTATTAGTGCAGGAAATGTATACATTTTCATATTCTGTCTTAATGGGATCTTTAATTCTTGTAATGGTTAAATTTAACCAACTTTGTGTTGCAGGTAAAATGTTTCATACTTGGAGGACATCTGTCATTTTGATGTCAGTAACAGTTGTGTTTAGCGTGCTTGCTGCAATTGCAATTGCTGCTTTTGTTTACAGAAGAAAAGGTAATTTCTATTTTTCATAGATTCATTAAGTCTCTTGGTCTGCAGCTTTTATACATACACACATTAGGATACAAAAATATCTTGTGTGAAAACATTTCTTAATTTCTGTGGTTTCATCCAAACGGAGAGAAATGTCATATAGTTTTAATTTCTTTTGTACATATTTGATTTTTTTCAGTTCACAAACTTTGGAAGATTCATGAAGGTGAATTTTGTTTCAATTTTCTTCAACAGTTGAATTTTTTTATATTAAGCATTTCATTTTATTCATATTAAATATTTCTTGAAAATAGACACAAATGCACATGGCTTTATTAGTGCTATTATACAATATATTGGAATTGATGAGCAGTAAATGTGTGTCTTCAAAAATGATTCATCTTATTATTTATGATGTACTTTGTAATAATATTCATGGAAATTCTATTTTAAAAACAATAATTGTAAACACTCTTTTTGTAGAGATCACAAAGAGAAGAAAATATGCAGGTAAAGAGGATTTTATTCTATAAACATCATGTTTTATAAAACATTTTATAAGATGTATGTAAATTCAGTTTAATGGTAATATTGATATAACTAATCTCATAATGTATAAATGACTTCCATTATTTCCATTAGTGGATGTGACATTAGATCCAGATACAGCTCATAGGTATCTCATCTTGTCTAAAGATGAAAAACAAGTGCGAAGTGGCGAAAAAAGACAGAATGTCCCAGACAACCCAGAGAGGTTTGATAAATGTGGAAATGTCCTGGGAAAGGAGGGATTCTCCTCTGGAAGGTTTTATTTTGAAGTGACAGTGAAAGGGAAAACCGAGTGGGATTTAGGAGTCGCCAGAGAATCCATTAACAGAAAGGGCAAAATCACACTGAGTCCTCAAAATGGATACTGGACAGTGCGCTTGAGAAACGGAAATCAATATAGTGCATGTGCTGGTCCCACTGTCTCTCTCTCTCTCAGAGTGAAGCCCCAGAGGGTGGGTGTGTATGTGGATTATGAGGATGGTATGGTCTCCTTTTGTGATGTGGAGTCCAGATCCCATATTTACTCTTTCACTGGGCAGTCTTTCACTGAGAAACTCTATCCATTCCTTAACCCATGTACAAATTTAAAACACAAATATTCAGCCCCTCTAGATATCTCACCTGTCGATTGTCGCAGCAATCGAATTCCCTAACAATGAAATATACAATTAAAAGGAATTTGAAACTGAATTTGAATCTGAAAAGTTATTTTAACTTTGAATTTGAAAAATAATAGTATTTGTTTACTGTGTATTATGTATATATGTAAGATATGCTACATTTACAGAAAAAATAATATCTGTATTTGTGTGCATAATGTGATGACTGGCTTATGAAAACAAGCTAAAACATGTCCACCATTTGATATACCTTCTTCTTTAATGTCATTATAGCAACAGTAGTTCATCAGTAGTCCTTAATGAGCTACACTCGGCTCCAGTTTAATTTGAGCCTCTATACTGCTGCAGGAGCATATCCGGCAAAGTTCTGTTATAATCCAAGTGTGGCTGACAGAAGGGACATGTTTAAAATGCACTTTCAAAAAAATTAAGTGCATCTTTGATTATTTAATTGCATTATTGGCTCGCAACAACATAGTTCTGGAATGTGTAGAATAGCAAGCTGATGTATTTACAGACAAATCTACTACCTGCCTCTGCTCAATAGTCCCCCTTATATGTTTTAAGTCAATACCTGTAAAATCCAATGTGATAGTTTTAGCAGAAGCTCTTAAAAGTTATAGGTCACATAAAGTAAACTGGCTGGGTGAGAGGCATTAACCACTCTGTTGATATTCTCTAAGTCAAAGAACTTCTCGTTTAGTTACATTTACACATTTGGCAGATGCAAAGCAACTTACATTGCATTATACAGTGCCTTAAAAAAGTGAACTCTTCTACATTTTGTCACATTACAACCACAAACTTAAATGTTTTTTATTTGAGATTTTATGTGAATGATTTTATGTGATAGACCAACACAAAGTAGCACATAATTGTGAAGTGGAATAAAAATGATACATGGTTTTCAAAATTTTAAGGAAATAAAAATGTGACAAATGTGGAGTACATTTGTATTTAGACCCCCCTTCATTAATACTTTGTAGAACCGCCTTTCACTGTAATTACAGCTGCAAGTCTTTTGGGGTATGTCTCTACCAGCTTTGCACATCTAGAGACTGAAATGTTTGCCCATTCTTCTTTGCAAAATAGTTCAAGCTCAGCCAGATTGGATGGGGAGCGTCTGTGAACAGCAATTTTCAAGTCTTGCCACAGATGCTCAATGGGATTTAGGTCAGGACTTTGACTGGGCCATTCTAACACATGAATATTCTTTGATCCAAACCATTTCATTGTAGCTCTGGCTGTTTGTTTGGGATCATTGTCTTGCTGGAAAGTAAATCTTCCCAGTCTTAAGTCTTTTGCAGCCTCCAACAGGTTTTCTTCCAGGATTGCCCTGTATTTAGCTCCATCCATCTTCCCATCAACTCTGACCAGCTTCCCTTGGATGGCCATGTCTTGATAGGTTTGCAGTTGTGGCATACTTGTTCCATTTTTGGATGATGGATTGAACAGTGCTCCTTGAGATGTTCAAGCTTGGGATATTTTTTACCCTAACCCTGCTTTAAATTTCTCCACAACTTTATCCCTGACCTGTCTGAGTTCCTTGGTCTTCATGATGCTGTTTGTTCAGTAGTGTTCTCTAACAAACCACTGAGGCCTTCACAGAACAGGTGTATTTATACTGAGACTAAATTGGAAGCACTCTATTAACTAATTAGGTGACTTCTGAAAGCAATTGATTGCACTGGATCTTATTTAGGGGTCTTAGAGTACAGGGGGCTGAATACAAATGCATGCCACTATTCCGATTTTTATGTGCTTAAAATTTTGGAAACCGTATATCATTTTCGTTCCACTTTACAATTATGTGCTACTTTGTGTTGCTCTATCACATAAAATCTTAACAAAATACATTTAAGTTTGTGGTTGTAAAGTGACAAAGTGTGAAAATGTTCAAGAGGTATGAATACTTTTGCAAGGCACTGTACTAAAAATTGTATATAGCTATTTAATTACATGGGTGTCTTGCCAAAAGTGTCTTTAGCATCTTTAATTACACGCAAAATCATGCCACACACCATTTCATATAATCTAGAATTATGGATGATGCTAATAAATTCCTTTGTATATGTAAGACTGCTGAAGCAATAATAAAGCAATAACAATCTACTTTTTTTTTAAACAAACTATAAAGAGTCCAGTTTAAACATTCAGGTACATGATGGAAAATGGGAGAAAAATGTAATTTGTTTTTATATGCAGTCAGGTTTTATAAACGACCGCTTTTATGATTAGCTTCGCCTCAGGCAGGTAGGCCTATTACACATTTTTTATTATGCATCTGATTCTACTATAACATCTACCTTTATATCAAAACTACATTAATTTTAAATGTAAACTGTGAAACTGGGTCAAATGCTGTGTATTCTGTCATTTGATATGACAGGTGTAACAAATAGTATGTGCAGAGATAATGCTCTACAATCTAAAAAATGACTTAATGCTGGAATTGCTAAAGGAACATAACATTTTATTTTAATTTGTATTATGTTATGTTTCTGTCATGATAAAGGCAGTATTGTTGTTGTGATTTTACATACATAACCCAGTTTACATCCTTTTAATGGTCTGGAAATATACATTGATACATTATCTATGTTTACGCAGCAGACAGGTATACTCAGGTATGCAAGTCTGAACAAGCTTGAAAAAGAAGTTCTGTGACAGAGTCCTCATCATCACCAAGGAGGAGAACAGGAGTAAAGAGAAGGATGGGGAAACCTCTTGTATGTTTACAGTAGACATTTAAGGTGTTTCATATTGCTCATAAGTTAAGAACTTGAAAATTAAGTACTACATTAATTACACAAATTAAGTATACATTTTTATGCATAATGCACTGTCTGGACTAACTATAGGTTAGTCATGAACTATACGTTCAAGAACCTAAAAGAACTTAAGCTAAAACTTTTTTTAAAAGTTTAAATTAAAATATTGTCTTATTTTAACAAGAATTACAAACTATATTTTTATATATTGGCTAGTAGGCAGGAGTCCCATCACCAGTCCATTATCAGAGGAGCTCTAGTGTTCCATCTGTCTGGATGTGTTCACCTTTCCATGCAGATACAACTTTTGTAAGACTCTAAAACAGAAGCTCAGAACTTCAGTATAAAATGTTTGTATAAAATAATACGTCACTCTTTCCTTGAGCTACGAGGGAAAGTATGTAATCTGCAGAAAAGGATTTGTTGGTGTTTTAATTATATATTATGTTTTTAGTAATATGAATGCCTCTTCAGGTAAAAAAGTGCTAAACGTACAGTGTCTGACTGAAAATGATTTGTAATGCTTAAAAAATGAAAAACATTAACTGACAAAACAAGAATGAACTTTGAATAAACCTAAATTACTGGCACTCCAACACCCAGTTTTCAAAATAATACCATTGTCAAGTTTTTGAACAGGAAGAACCCAGGAACAGACAGCGGGAATCAAACCAAACTTTTATTGAAACGACAACTAAAATAAGCCAAAAACGGGCTGAATAAACAGAACTAAAACTGGCCACACGAGGGCGACAAAAACAAATTAGACTCAGGTTAAACAACAATCAGAAAATAAATGTTAACCAAGATCATTAACATTAACATACATATCAAATACAACAAAAGAATAACTGATTAAATATTAAATTAATAAACACACAATAATCAAACTGGGAATATAGACTAGACAACAACAAAACTGACACGAAACAACCACAACGGACAGGATTCGGACGGCGGACAAGACCGGGGAACACACCAAACAGGGACGCCGCAAAGACAAATCGATCATATGACAAACGCTACAATAGTCAAGAAACAACGGACCAGCACAAGACAACAGGCACGAGGGCAATAAATACGAACGGGGAATGATGACAAACTGGTGAGTGAAATTAACTAAACAAGCCCAATAGCAAGCGAATGTGGAAACATGTGCTTCCACACATAACGTCGAGAAGCCCCGTGCTCTGACACGTAACATAGGCCCGGTTTACACTGTCAGTTAGGCCCCGTTTACACTGTCAGTTAAATGCGACCTAATTCCGATTTTTTGCTTGTGACACAGATCGGATCTGTTCTGTGACAGTGTAAACAGGAAAAAACGCATGCATTCGGATATTTCGAGATCGGTTTCAGGCCTCATTCATATGTGGAAATAAATCAGATATAGGCCAATGCGACTGTAATGTAAACAGGCAGATCGGATTTTCTGAGGCATTGCGTTCTGTACGTCATTAAACTGCGACAATTTGGTACTTCTCCGCGGTTTAATGACGTCATGTGGGAAGTACGTGTGGAAGCGTTAAGTTAAATGACAAGAAACACACGAAACATGGAGGAGGAATGTGTAGGGTGCAATGATGGCCCTTTTCCTCCTCCTTCGCCTCAAAATAATGGTGTTGTTTGGCGAACTTCGCATACATCGCAAAGCTATCATTAAAAAAATTTCGCTACGGTGTCCAAATCTTGGCTACGGTGTCGTGCAAAAAACCCTTTGAGCATGCGCGATATTATAGCAAGTGTAAACACACGAATCGGATATGGGTCACAATTAAAAAGACCGTGTCAACAGACGGTCCAAAAAATCGGATATAGGCAACAAATCGGAATTAGGCATCAAGACCTGCAGTGTAAACGGGGCCATAGACTGTCAGGACAATCACATGGTACAGTAATTTACATAAATACAGTAATTAAAGTGCAACTGTTAAACTGTTAAAGTGCAACATATTGCCCACAATGCATTGTTTTCTATGGTTTATTACTGTTTTAATGAAATCTGACAGCTTAATACCGTCAGAATTTACAGCAAGTTTTTGAAAAAAGTGTCTGCAGATTCTGTCTGGGCTTGAATTATACAGCTATTTTTTTATTTATTTTTAATAATATTATATTTTGTTCCATCTTCTACAGGTCAGTGTTCCTCTGCTCATCTCAAAGGACAACACTCCGTATGTTGAGAGATTTCTCCTGCTCTAGAATTACCCACCCCTGTGCAGCACATTAAACAGCAGGAACTGGTCTGAGATCAGTATTAACACTCATGTGAGTGCGGACAGTCTAAGAAAAGCTCTGACCCAGCTGCAGGAGACTCTAGAGAAGAAACTTACTGCAACTGGTGATAATAATAGTCATTTTCCATTATTCTCACACATTTACTTATCAAATAATACAACTTTCCAGTCCTTAATAATAAGTGGCTAAATAATGTCTTTGTTAAAGTTTAGGGTTTCCCAACCCAAGTTGTTTTTTTTAAGGAACTGAAGTACGTTGGTAAAAAAAAATATTCTTATTGTTTGCATTATTAACACTTTAGTCAGCTGACAAAAATGTTTGGAAACCCCTACAACAAAAATGCCACTCTTATTAATGTCCTGCTTTGATTACCCTAACAAACATCCTCCTGTGATATTCCACAGACTGTTACTGCACTACAATTAATCTGTTAAGTATTCATATTTTCTAATCTGGCCTTCAGGGTGGCGAATTTCACCGCCATAGCTTCCCAGCTGTAAAAGGTGTTGGAGAAGCTTGCTGTCTGGACGGGCTCCTACCGGACCGGAAGATGTCGCCACCTGGACAGACTTGGGAACAGACAGAAAAGACGTGGGAGCAGAAGACGCCGCCCCCTGCACAGACAGACAAGACACCGGAGTGGGGGGTAGCACTGCCACCGGAGTCACCGCCGAATCCGACAAGGGAGAAAGAACCGCCTCTCGCTTCTTCCTCCTCGTCCTGGAGCTCCTGCTTTGCCCCCCTCCAGAAGGATCGGTGGAACACGGTGCTGTGTAATAAACAGAACTCAACTTCCACAAGGGGGTGAAAGGTAAACAGGAACTCAATAGATCATATCATTAAATAATAAATTAAAGCCAACTAAATCAGCAAGAAACTACCATTAAAAATAAAGACTCTACCTTAAAATAAAAACAACGAAAACCGACACGATGAGAACAACCCTGACGAGGACTAGAACAGCCAACAAGGAACACAAGACAACCAACAAACAGATCTACGAGGCAAACCGACAGGACTCGGGAACAGATCACGACAGGTCAGGAACATAACGAGAGAGCGAGAAGCAAGAACAAACCAGCACAGGACAGCAGACACTAGGGCATTAAATACAACAGGGAACAATTACAAACAGGTGAGCAAAATCAAACTGAACGAGGAAACAAGGGGGCGGGTTAATGACTCGAGACCAGAGAGCACATGGCAGATGTAAACAACCGAAGCCATGTGCCTCCACATAGAACGGACACCTACAGTGTGAGTTTAGACTCCGACTCCAAAACAAGAACCGGAACCATGACAAGATGAGTCGGAATCTAAATTTAACGCTCTGACACATAACACTGACTGTTTCAGGATCCTGGCAGAACGCGATCTCCCGACTTGACAGGAAGCCAGGACCATGACACCCCTAGGATTTTAATAAAATCTCCCACCCATAAAACTTTTTGAATATTAATTAAATTGAATAGTACAATTTCATTGCCATGACAACATAACACTGGTTAAGTGATATTGGATATAACATTACACACATAAGGTAAGCAATTTTATCACACTAATATCATGTCAATGTATAACATTTATGCTTTGTGATTATGTTTCTGAAACAGTTTGTTTCAGCATTTGGACTGGCTCCATTTACTTCTGTTTAAAGTCTATAGATGAACCAGGAATAAGTAGAAATTATTTTCAAGAACTGACATACATTTTACATGAGTGGTAATCATACAAATAATGAATAACTACAAACTCAGAAATATAAACAACAATCCAAAGTGCTCAAAAATCAGTCCACAATGCATGGCATATACAATCCTCTACAGGTTTCTGAAATATTTTCAACGGTAAAAAAAACAAAAAACAAGTCCTCCTTATTGTATAAGCTCTTTTTATAAGCTCTCTTATAATCATTATAATGCTTTTCACAAATCATCAGTTGTAATTTAGTTTCTAAATGTCTTTCAATTAATTGCTACATGCACACGCAGAGTATTTCTGTATATGAACAGTCTCTTCATCTTCATTCATTAATTGCATCTGGTGCGGCCAGTTTTGTGGATTGCATATAAATCCTGTGTCTGAAGCAATTTACTTTTAGTCTGAGCAATAAAAAACTGCTTGTTTCTGCTGTTTAAAAGTTAATGGCTGGGTGAAATAGGTTTAGATTACTTCTACCTTCCATGAATAAATGACAAAATTCATCCAGCACCAGATGTTCTTCAGTAAAATTAATCAGCTCATTGTGACACAAAGGGGTATAGTTGTGCTTACTGTCTGTTCTGTTTGTAAAAATGAGTGATTCATTGTTCATTTTTATTGTTCATTGTTTATTTTTAGTTCATATATACCTCAGAATAATTCCCACTAGTGGTGGTTTCATCACATATGCCAATGGACCAGATAAAGTGCTTAGAGAGCCGGATGATTGTTTGTGGTATTTGTTTGCAGGCAGTGAACAGTTAGGGGCACTGTGATGCTATTGATCTCTGTGTCTGCGCCAAGGTTTTAGAAGGTTTAGTCAGTTGGTTGAGGTTTTCAGGGGAGTAAAACAGTTCTATAGTCTTCAGATAGATTCCAAGAGTCTTTGGGTCAACAGTCAACTCCGAGGAAGCATGTTCCTCATACTGAGGGTGCTTCTCAATACTCAAACTGATCCTCCATCCTCCAGCCTGTGACCCGAAAACAGATCAAAGTCAGCCATCTTGAAGGACATCCCAATGACAATTGACTAACACTGTTTTCCAGAGTCTGTCTTTGGTTCTTTACAAACTTTCAGGCTCCTTAGAATGTTTCTGACTCTTATTCAGTGTCTTAATATTTACCCTTAGATTATCTGCCAGCTCTTTATGGGCAGTCTTTTCATGTTATATAGGAAATGTTTATCTTCAATAGCCCAAGACATGCGTACTAAGACATAATCACCTAGGCAGTAGTATTCCACAAGTTTACTCGGTATGAAGCATCTGCTGACCAATAGAAGCTGCTGGCACATGCTTAGTTACAGGATGGATGCAGAACTGAAGAGGTCAGGTGGCTTTGCAGATGTGAAAATCATGAAATTAAACATGTTATATCAATATACTTCCTCCTATTCTTTAAACATTCAAGCTCCAAAAAGGACTTAATACAAAGGACAATATAATTTTTTGTGTGGTTTCTTCACAATAAAACTATTCATAGTTTATTCTGAGCTATTTCTTTAACCTGTAATTGTATGTGAGTCATTACCAGAAAAAAATAGTAGTAATAACGACAAGCTAATTTATAAAAAAGATGTTGAAGTACAGAAACATAGTAAAAGAAAGGAAAGTGAATATTTAATGTAAATATTTAACATATTGTAATAGGATTAATACATGTGATCGTACTAATAAGTCGTCCTGAATCTGAATGCGAGAGAATTACTATTTATAGGGAGAGAGTTTTAAGGGAGAGATGTGCTACCGTTAAAGAGCTTTTATTTTGAAGCAAATCAACTCCAGCTTCACTTTCCAAGGATGCGTCAAACCAAACCTGTCCTGTAATAGCTTTCTGCCGTACGATCCAAAGGCGAGAGCGATTGCCACGGAAATACGCTTTTAAATGAATTATTTCTTATGTCTCTGTCTTTCTTAAAGGAAAATAAACCCGTTTTCATTCGAGCTGGCTATTTTACTTTTTATGCGACTGTGTAACGCTAACACCACAAGCTCTTGGGTTAGCTTGCTTGCTAGTCATCCTTTGTTCCATATTCAGACCAGTATGACCATAATTTAGGATTTAATCTCATACATGCTAACTTTGTATATAACAACTCATTTAAATTTATACCGTTGCTTTAAACTGGTGCAGGCGTGATTTAAATCTAGCTGTGAAATTTTAGTCTTATTGTTGCGCTTATATGAATTGCGTCTTGGCTCAGTCGTGCACATTTTGCGATGGAGCGATGCGCAGCTCCGCAGCTCGAGAACACTCGCACGTCCGCTTCAACTCCAGACCCAGCGACGGTCGGAGGAGAGGCAGCTAAAGATGTTTACGAGTGTCGGATTTGTGGTTATAAAGCGCCGGACGTTAAATGTCTTAGTCAGCATCTACACGCAGCTCACCCAGTTACCAGCTTTCGTGAGTCGAGCTCGCTGAGGAGCGAAAGATATGACCCACAAGAGGTGGAGCGTGGAGGAGGTGCGGGTGATGGAAAGACACCTTACTTGAATGGTGAGCTGAGCTCACGGCTGAGTCCTGTTAAGAAAAAGGTATGTTTTGAGTAAATGGCAGTACTTGTATGAATGATCGTGAGTTGTATGCAGTACTAGTATGTTGTTGTCTATTATATAATTGACAACCACTGACAGTAGTTCTCGTACTGTATTCTAGTAGAGGTTTGTGGACTTTCATAATATTACATATTTTATTGCAAAACAGATTTGTTTAACAGATGTGACAGGAAATTATATTTAGTGTATGTGCAGCAGTTACCATAGTAATAATGCCAACAGACTTTCGCTTACAACTTCGGAAAGTAATATATGAAGATCCAGCAGCTGGGGCTTGCTTCGCAGGATGGTGGTAAGCAGAGGCTAATCTGTGGCTCATAAATGGCTCATAGTCCGATAGTGCTTCTGTGTCTTGGAGAAACGCTCTGTTATTAACTCCAGGGTATCACCAAAAAGGCTGAAATAAGAGCATTCAGAAGCGTTTTCCTATCTGCATGAGTTCCATGAGCATAAGCCAAAGATGTATGTGAAGCACTACCCTATAAACAAATGCTTAGGCCAATGGCCTGAGTTGTCGTCTTTGTAGTCTTCAGAGTGAATTGGCGGTTAGGCAATAAGGCTTGATGGGAGCGTTGCATCTGACCCCAAAGACAATGGCAAAGAACATAAGTGGGCAGCAACAGCTTCCTCAATAAGCGGAATAAGCGCATAATACAGGCTTATGCTCTGTCTACTTAAGTAAAGATCTATAGACCCTGGGTGTGGGTGTGAGGAGACTGCAGCCCACGCTTTAGTAACCTCCTCGTGAAGGTGGGGAAAAAGGTCCTCCTTTTTTCAGAGCGGCCACCCGGTGGCCTGATTTAATGAACCATGAATCAAATTTGCCCTTGGCTGGCTCCTAGGGGAATTCCAGTGCAGGCTGAGGTCCTGGACAACTGTTAAAAACATTCTAACAAGCTTGTTGAAGAAAACGACCAACCTTCCTCCTCAGAATGCACCTCCAGGGACCGCATCCAGTCCTTCTGTGATGCGTCCAGAGACACAACCTTGTCATCCTTGTCCCCCAACACTCAAAGAAATAGCATCAGATGCACTTGGAGTAGGGCACAAACTGACCTCCATAAACCTCACCAAAGAGTGAGGAAAGGATGATGAGTGTTGGCGTGACACTCTGTCCTTTTCCCCTGGCAGGCCTATCAGTGGCTATTTGGCAGCATTGCTGGGAGAAGTCACCAAGGGGGATGCTGTTGGAGAACCCACACTGGGAGTTCTTTGCAGCGCGGGCAGCCCATTTCTTTGAGCACTGCCTTCGCATGAGCAAGAACTAGGCATACGACACAGTGCTTGTGAGTGTGCAAGAGCTCTGTTGGCCTCAAACACAGGGAACATACAGCCGACATGCTGGAACAAATTTTGCTGGACATTTGGATGGAGAAAGATTCCGAGCTCATGCCACTCGGATGGTGCATTATATAACAATGGTAGCCCAATGGTAGATTAGGAATAAGGATTCTCATATCATCAGCTACAACTCGCAATGTTAAGTGAACTGTTCTCAAAAGGAACAGTCAAATGCACAGATAGAAAAAAATGCATAATACACCAGCTTAGCATGCCAAATTCTTTGTTTATATATGCCGTCATACTTTGCATATGTCAATGGTTGCTATTTAAATAAATATAAGGAATGCAAGCCGTATTTTGTTACTTAGTACGTTACTTACATAAACTGAACATTTGCCCAAGAACGATCTCCTCAAACATTGTGATTAAAAAAAAAGATTTGAATTATGATCTGTGAACGATGATGTATTTGAGTCACATGTGGATGCCATGGAGGACAGTGACCTTGCAAAACATAAATAAAAAATCACTTAGTCTGACATCAGTGATCTAGTGTGCAAACCCAACACAACATAAGACTGTTTGAGAAGTGACTGAAGGGTTTTGTTTATCAATCTTATAGTATGTGTTTAAGTTTAGTGGCATCAGTGAGAAAATGTGTTGCATTTGCATTGATCATTTTGTATTCATGTTGTTTCTCACTCCCTTTAGCCATTCACCCCTGAGGGATCTGAATTTGCTTCACTTCAGACCACTGAGGACTTAAATGAGACCTCATCTTCCACAGAGCCCCTGGAACAAGAAGAGAGGATGGAAGTTTTGCCTGTTCCCAAAGTCACACAGAACTTATTCCCCATATTACCTCAAGAGAAGTCCTCTAGCTCTTTAGGACCTAAGCAGGCAAGTCACAAGAAGCATGCTGTCTCCTCTGGCACATCAACCCATAATCAGCCTAATTTGGTCTGTCTGCCATTGGTATCAGAGGGATTGAAACTTATTTGGGTGCGCTCAGAGCAGATCCATGAGCTGGATGAGGTGGCTGATCTTGTGGAGGCCTTTAACGCATTTCCCTACCCCACATCACAGGAGGCCAGTGCGCTGGCAAGAAAGTGCGCATTACCACCAGACCGAGTTAAAGCATGGTTCATAATGCAACGGGTGCGATACGGAATCAGCTGGGGTGATGACGACATCCAGGAAACACGTCGCAAGCTGTGGCACATTCAGAAGAAATCAGTTGGTGAGGAATGCGAGGAGATTAACGATGAGGAGCTCAAGCTCCGGAATGGTTTAGGACATGAGAGGAGGAGCTTAGGTGACATGCAGCAGGCACAGGCCCATACAGAGCATAGAGGCCACACACCTAAACCCGGCCACACCTTTCCTCAGCACACCACCAATGACCAATATCACTTTGATGTTAACCAGAATAATATTACCTCCCAGTCCAACAATTGTATTCAGCAGTTGCTCAATTCACATGCTGTGTACAATAACGATCCCGAACGCATGTCTCAAGTTTCTCAAATGAACCCCCAATTCCACAGTGGCAGTAGAAACCTACCCTCTCACAATACTGGAGTGCAGATTTTTGATGCTTATGGACAATCACCCTACATGACTGTGAATGATCAACAGACAGCAACTCAGTACCATTCAGGACAACACCCTCTCCCCCAGTCTTTCCAAAGCTTTCCAGGGAAAAAATCTAAAGCTCAGCTTATGGCCTTGCGCCGCAGTTTTGTAAGAAAGCCATGGCCCTCTGACACAGAAGTCCAACGTCTCCAGAGATCGACTGGACTTAATCGGCGTGAAATTCGGAAATGGTTTGCTGATAGTCGCTACCAGCTTCGCAAAAATGGCCGGGCTTGGCTGGCCAAGCTTGCACAGAATAATTGCTCAGTACAACAAGCTCAACAGAACTCTCAGAGTCAGCTAGAAAATGACATTCAACCTGGTGCCAGTTTCTATAGCATCAATAAGGCCAATAACAATGAGGCACGGTTTGAGGTAGATGTGGGTGTGGTTGATGATGAGGGGGCAGTGAACCAATCAAATGAGACCATTCAGGAAATAAGTGATGAAGGTGAGCTTGATGACAGCAAAAGTTCTGTTCAACAGTACTCTGCAGACTGCTCCACCTCTCCTCCTCCTCCTCCCTCTCCATCATTCCAGCACGGCCGGGTAGAACCAAATGTGCGACTTCGTAAAAAGACAAGAGAACAGTTGGAAATTTTGAGACAAAGCTTTCTTCTTTGTCAGTGGCCCACAAGTGATGACTACTTAATTCTCCAGCAGAAGACAGGCCTGACGAGGACAGAGATTATTCAGTGGTATGGAGACACCCGTTATCATGTCAAACACAATCAAATGCGTTGGATGACATCAGAGGAGAGAGAACGCATCATAGGAGTCATTACACAACAGCAGAAAAGGGGTGGGAAGAATGCACGGGGCAGATTTCTGTTGGAAGGCATGGGCTCCAGGTTGGGTTCAGAAGACTCTACTTTCATAAATGGAGGTGGAAGTGGTGAATCAGCAGCATGGAATGAACTCTTCAGGGGAAGTACCCCAGTTCTGCCCCAGGGTGAGCTTTAACCTGAGAAGCAAAGTGTGAAGACATTTGTAGCTGTGCAGATAGGTGGAAACTAAGCTCCACATCACTGCCAAAGATGTTAAACAAAAAGTTAAATCTTTTATTTTCCCTTAGCCTGTCACAATATCTCAACCTCAATGCTATGTTCCAGGGCTTGTAGAACCTCTCTCACAACATTGTTATGCAATATGTATCTCCAAACTAAGCATATTACTTGAATCAGAAATATTTAGTATTAGAATATGTACCTTAAAAAAATCAAAACAAAAATTGTGCGCAGCAAGGTGCTGAATTACTGTAAAATGTATTTTGTTCTGTAGCTTATTTTATCAGAGTTCTCATTGTGATTCTCAGTGTGGTTCAACAGAGCGAGTGCATGTTTGTTTGCCATTTTCATGTTTAAGTTGCACTTAGAGCTTGGATATGTAGATGTTTGCTTTTACAAAGGTCAATTGTATTTGTAAGGTTATAAGCATACTTCAAACATTTAGATCCACAATGCTTTACACAGCTTTGTTTCTAAACAGGATTTTTTAATGAAAACTGTGACATAACATACTAATTTCTTTTTTTAAAATAACATCTTGAGTAGTATTAAATGACAAGTTTATTAGTCTATGCATTGAGTGAACTGACTAGAGAGACTGTCCTTTTTGTACAAATTTGGTTTTAATAAACTGATTTTAAAAACATTTTGATATTTTTATACATTTCCTCATTTTTGACTCATAAACACATCAAGCTCATACAGTAAATATATAATAGTAAACAGTATAATATAGTAGGAGTACAACATGAATTTATAAACAAAACGTCAAATATACAGATTCAGTTTCTGAAAACATTGGGTAGCTCTGACAATTAACACAAACTGACTCTTAAAAAATTGTGTCTTAGAAACAAGCTTTTTCCTGGGGGAAATGATGGTAGCTTTCCAATAAAACTCCAGTCAGGAAAAAAGACTGTGAGGCTACAAATGGAAGTTAGTGATCTTAGCCATATAGGTCTTATAAATTACATCACTTAGGTTATTGCCAATACTCTGTGAGAGTGACAGGTTTGACCCCCTGAGCTTGAAGAAAATCTGCCCCCTAGATAGTATGGTGAATCAAATTAGCAGATGAGATCAGCAAATAACCAGCAGAATGCAGGAGTCTTGACATGACTCTGAGGGCCTCCCTAAGAGAGTTTGAGAGAGATCAAATAAAAAAGAATGTGACAACATGGCTTGATACAGGTTATTTTGTAAAGCAATAGAAAAATTAGCCTCTGTTTTTGACCAATTACGAGAACAGTAACTTACTTTAAACTGTCCTTTATCAAATACTTGCAGTTTCCATCTGTATGGCGGTAAAAATGAGGAAACTTCTCTTTCCTTCTTACATCAATAGTTTCTTTGGTCCTAGGCATTGAAAATCAGAAAATTCAGAAAAATTGAAATCACCGCTAACAGAGTAGAGCTCTGGAATGAGGCTTTCACACTCAGTGAGCCAAATACATCTTTGGGGCTCAAACGGTAAAGGTCAAATGTGACCTCAGCAATGTCTCTTCCTGTTCTTGGCTTGTTGTCAGCTGGTTTATGACCACTCAGTTGATGTAACTAGGAGCAATAAAAGAGTACTGTAAAAGATACAGTACTGAACAATACAATAGACAATGATAATTATAATGATAATTTTGGTTGGTTTAAATACATAATGTTGCAAAACATGCACAATTAATATAATAATATGCATGTATGTGATGCTTAGTCTATTACCCAATGGGTCTATTATTCAACATGAGGCAAAGAACACGTAATATGTCATATATAAACACCCAATTATAGTTGCTTGTTGGCTTGATGTCATAAGGTTGGTGCTGGTGATATTCACTCAAATTTACCTGTCATTTCAGAATGTTTAAAAAACATTAATAAAATTGTTTTAAGAATTTTTGACTGAATGGTTCTTTGGGTTACCAAAAATTGTTTTTCTGGGGCATTGCTGTTAATAACCTTTTAAAAACCATTAATTTTTTAGAGTGTGTGCAACAGAGAAACGTGAAGTTGAATTAAAATACACATGGATAACCCCACACCCTCCTGTTAGCTTTCATTGTATTACCTTCTCTTAGCTCATCTAAAGTCCGTGCACTGACCCCTTTTTAATCTCTCTTTTCCAGGAACACACAACATGGACAATGAGGAGCAGCCCACACTTGCCTAGACACTGACCTGAAAAAGAGAAAGTGAGAGAGAAAGAGAAGATATGGTTGATTTAATTTTGTTCAAAGTCAAGGTAGAAAATAAAGACCACTTGATATTCAAGATCTGCTTTAAAAGAGGTTCCAAGCACATACAGCACATGGCATACCGCTGTAATCACACTCAATCTAAAGAGATATCGGTGTGAAATAAATTAATTGCAAAAGACTAGCTAAAGTCCAAAGTATATTAAGATTAGGAACAAACATTGCAAAAAACATCTAAACAAAATTATATGAAACATTATACTTTTTAAACCTTTGGTCAATGTTTATACATATATCCAGTCTGTTTTTTGTTCACAGAATACGTCTAAGGAAAAATACGTATATTTATATACTTGCTTTAACAAAGAGGATGTTGTTTTCATCATGGTACGTGCTGTAGTCCGTTTCCACTGTGTGTCTTCAGTTGTTTACATTCCCTTCTGTCTTAAAATGATCTATTTAAATATACTGGCGATACACAGCAGGTGCGGAATATCTTTTTGAATAATTTGTGCTGTTGTTGTCAAGTGGACTTTGCTGGATGATTAGTCTGATAGTCTGTTTTATGGGGCAGCTTCTTAGAGGACCTACATTTGCTCTCTTTTTTTCCGAGTAAATAATCTAAAATCGACGTGAAATCTTGGATATATGACTTTTATTTTGACAGTAAAGAACGCGCTCCAACGCTTTACAATTACGTCACAACGGAAACAGTATTACGTGAATTTTAGCCGCGAAGGCAGTTGTTTTTTTAATATGACTATTTAACTTTTACTACCGCGTGATCAATAGCTTGTGAATAACGTTTATCCACACAGCAGATAATTGTTAGCACAAAGTACGTTACAGGTGCTTTTTATCCAAAGAAACTGTAGATAAGTAGGTCTTACAACACATTGTGGTTCAAGACCTTTTTGCAAAACTCTGTAGCTGATCTTTCCTGGACAGATAAGACGATGAAAACATCGAAAAGCTCCAGGAATGAAGGTGGGTCGTTCTTGCATAGTTCTTAATTATAAGTAAAGGAAGACTTTTCCAACATGTTGAGCTGTTTCGTTAGTATTAACACAGATCTCGTCTATATATTTATCATTCATTCTTTATTTTATATGACCCTGCGTCTATTCCAGTAGTATTGCAAGGAATTACTTTCGTTTCGTTTTTTTTATTGTGACCAATTAAAATCTTGCTTTGAAATAAAACATGCTGTCATTTAATACAAGACATAACAATATGATGTAAAATAATGAATATATTTGTGTCAGTATGACCGTTTCAAAGTGAAGGGGCTCTTCAACGTGTTAATCTTCTAACACATACCCGCAGAGCACGATTGTGTTACATAAATAAGGCTGTGAAAATAAATCTATTTGGTAATCTTTTGCTGTAAGCTTTTATTAAAAAAAAATTACAAAAATGTAATGTTTCATTTGAATATAAGGGGAAAATTATGAAACGTTTTATTGGCACAATTATTGGCACTATTAAAAATTCTTAGGGTAAAGTGTCTTTGGCATATATTCCTATTTATATTTACATTTTTAGCACCCCAAGGTGACTAGGAACATGAAATCGTCCAACCATGACTTCCTGTTTTACAGGGATATAAATATGAGGTCAAACACAAATGCCAAATTCCCTTAATCATCCATCACAATGGTTAAAATCAAAGACTGTAGTCCTTTGCAATTTAATTCAATTTAAGTATATAGCGCTCTTCACAGTGGCATATTGTTACAAGTTCTTTATGATTCCCAAGCGTATTTTGTATAAAATCAGTTGGAATACTGGAGTTTTAAAGGGTCAGGACTGTTTGCTTGTGTTCTAGATTATTTGTTTTATTTCTTTCATAACAGATACATCACTGCCCCTGTCTGTTCTGAGGCTTATATCCCCACCCTTGCGTCTGGTTTCTGCATCTATGTGGAAGATTATGCAGGAGCGGGATGTAGTGCATTATGGGAAACTGGAGGAAACTGTAACATCAATATGTGGAACTGTACCCGGGCTGCTCCAATACCGACACCAGGCCAGGCTTTCGATAGGTTTGCGGGCACTGGTAAGATTATTGAAAAAAAATATTAGGTATTAATCTTTATTTGACCTAATCTAAATTGTATTAATAGATTTAATCTTTAGATATTACTGCACCCCCGAAAGATTCTGAAACTAAGCAGCTTTTTAAAACTTAAAGCTTACTGTTTTATTTTTACATCTTTTATACCATTTCTAACCGTATGACTGAGCTGTACCAAGTACTTTATTGTCCATTGTAATGTGAGCACCACATTCTCCTGTCCTGAATGTGATTCAGTAATGTCATCTTTTATTGTATAGATGCAGCTTAATTGTTGGCTTTAAAATACTGTAAACATTAAATAAAAGTTTCTCTGCTTTTTAATTCTACAGTTGATCTTGGAGGAACTTCGTCAGTCAGATCCTCCTGACACTAAGTATGTCCTCCAAGAGCTGGACAAGCTGCAAGCTTCCTCCATTGCCAGTAAAAGGGTGAGTGCAGCCAAATATTGATGCAAAGCTTTTAGTTTTTTTCTTGTTTGTCTCATCCAACTTCTTAAGAAATAAAAATGAGTTTTCTTGCATTTAAGTTCACAGTAGTTGTGTTCATGCCTGTATTCACACATATCAGTAAATGCAGTGACTCTTATTCACAGAGGAAAGATCAGAAGGTGGAGGAAGCTAAATGCAACTTCCGCACCCTGGTACACTCTCTCCTAAAGAGCCCAGCTGTCAAAAAACAATTTTTTAAGGTAAAAAAAAAGCAGATTGTATTTATAAAGGCTGGATTACACTCCGTTAATTAAACTTTTGCTCCCCTGATTTGCACTTGGGGTGCTGGATGCCAGTCTGCAGAAATGGGGCAGTCAGTGTTGGCAGACTTGTCTGGTTGTGTAATCCACTATTTACATTTACATTTAGTTATTTAGCTGACGCTTTTATCCAAAGCGACTTACAAATGAGGATAAGGAAGCAACTTCAAATACAATAAGAGGCAACAGTGCTATAGACAGGTCTCAGATATTTCAACACAGTACAAGGAATTTCTTTTTTTTTAAGTAGAAGTGGGGGTGTGTTAGTAAATTAGTCAAGGAAGTAAAGACGAAAAAGATGAGTTTTTAGTTTTTTCTTAAAAAGAAAAAATGACTTAGCCATTCTGATGGAGATCTGGAGTTCGTTCCACCAACCGGGCAGAGTGAAAGAGAGAGTCCGGGAGAGTGATTTCCTCCCTCACTGGGATGGAACCACAAGGCGACTGTCGTTAGCTGAACGCAGCTAACAAACAGAAACAAACGCAACTATTTGTTTCTGTTGCTATTTACAAAATCTGCAAGTGTGTGATGCTGCCTAGTACTTTATATGTTCAGAAGTTGTGTAACCTCACTGTCTCATACAGGAATATTGTACTGTATACTGACTAGAAACAGACAGATATATTGACCAATGTTTGGCCGTTCTGAGATTGTCGCTTCTGGTCGATAACCGTGTCTGCTTAGCCAATAACCAATTTAGACTTGTTTTAAAATTTACAGTGGATATTAAGGTGAATTTTGAGTAAATATTTAAAAAAATTAATCTGCCTATATGTGTACATTGCAGTTTTTCTCATTGTATTATAAAATGTCAGAGAACACCCCAATCTTGTTAACATCATCCGGCATATAACCACTAATATGTATTTTTTTTTACTCCAGGAGGATTTTCATCAACATTATGGAGTAAACTATGTGACTAGTCTAGAGAAGCTACTTTGGGAGTTTCTAGTCAGATTGGATCAGATATTACCAGTTCCAGACCTTGTTCAGGTACAGTTCATGCAGTTCAAAACAATGTCCATATTTTTCTGTTTATGGATGTTTGATATTGTCCTGTCATATTGAGACTTGCAGATATGTTCCTCTATTAGTTCAGGACAGTACAAAACATAACATTTAGTATTTGCCTCTGTTTCAGACAGTCTCATGGCTCAGCGCTGCCCCTGCTGTTTTGGAGGAATGTGCTCGCACAGCTTCACAGCCTCAGCTCCTCAGGACTCTAATGCAACATGAGAGCTGCCTTGGACATCTTGGCTCAGGTGTGTTTGGGAGCTGAAACAATCAACAAGTTTGCTGACATCTTACTGAGACTGACATCTTTCTCCTTACTGCCCTTCTCTGTTTTGTCATTTTCCCTGACTTTTCATCTCCCTCTTTTAGCATCTCTTCTGTCCTCCACTGGTGACATGATCCTATCATCCCTTTCCCTCCCTCATTCCAGTAGAGTGCAGCAGGCGATCCAGTCAGAATCCACTCCCACATCTAATCAAGTCATAAGTCCCTCACCATCAATGCCTAGAGTCACTCGTAAAACAGCAAAAGAAGCCCTTTCACAGATTACACCTGTGATTGGTTCAATTTCCAATCAGAGTCTCCCAAAAAACATCTTAACCAATAATAAACTAGAATCCAGTTTAGGAAAAGAAGTCGAACCAGCTTCAGGCATATCAAAAAATACTAGGAGCAAACTGAGATCATGTACTAAAAAAGATATTTTAGAGAAAGATCCAGAAGAAGAGTTTTCTGTTGGAAATATGTTGGTCACGGTCATCAGTCAGTCATCAGGCAGTGAAGTAGAGGAGGAGAACAGGGTGAGTGACAGAGAAAACAATAAGGAGCAAGAAAACATACAGATCACAAATCTAGAAAAAGGAGAGGTTAGGAGAAATTCACCTAAGAAAAACTCCCAAAGTGTCTGCTCGCAGGAAGAGGCAAACTTAAGTGCTCTTCTCGTTTCTTGTATGAAGCGCCAGTTAAGAGTTGTTATTCCCAGATTAAACATCAGCAGTGTCAATCTACCTGTGCACCTGAACCATCTGTCTGATGAGCAAGAAGCCACAAGATCTTGCCGAACAAATGACACATCCAAAGTGGGACACAGTGACTCTGTAAAACGGAAAAGGACGTGTACTGATTGGACTCTGACACCCGAAATGTATCTGGCGGTCAAAATCAATAAACTGTAAATATATAAAATAAAAATTCAACAACAGTGTGCAAATACATCAAACTTGTTTTGTCTATAATGTTGATCATTCTTGTCACCATTTTAAATTGTCTGAATGGCATGTCCTTTAAGATCCTCAACTTGCTCCCTGTGTATCCCCACTGTTCTGCATATTCCAGTGGCTACTCCAGGTAAATGTTTATCCTCATGTATGGGTCATTTAGGCTATGATGTATATGCCAAATAACTATATCTGTTGTTAAAATCACTTTTGTGTATTTATTTTAGAAACACCGTCTTCCATAACTGATTCGACTGATGACATAATTGTCGATTCTGAGGATGAGAGATCAGAGAAAATAAAGAGAAAGGTTTGTAATAACACCTATAAGATCGTACCAACCAAATAAGATTATAGTTATAATCAGAGATGAGTGGAAATCCACTAAAGAGTCAGGCCAAAGTTCTATGGAGTTTGTGTTATAGAAGTGTTTTAGAAATTTCAGTTGCCGTGGCCACATACACACTGCAAATAAATTGTCATTTCTCTTCTGTTCCGTACACAGAATTTGTTTAAACCCAGTCATGTTTCTTTCCCGCTATTTTTTTATGTGCATTTTGGGATATTGCACAAAAAATGCTGATGAAAATGCCAAGATGCGCATAAATTTCAAAACTGTGCATAAGAAACATACACTCAATTGAATCAGATATTTTTTTTTATCTGATATAAAGATATGCGCGTAAACTATGATGGAAACTCATTTACTGAATAATTTCCTTAATGTGCGTTAATGTGTGCAATCCACTGTTCTTAGTGATATTTGACACCAGTTTATTAGAAAGTTACAATTTTCATTCTTTTCGAGTCGCTATATGGAAATGGTGATTTATTCACAAACATTTTAGGCAATAATCCAATTTTGTCCATAAGTTAAATTTGCAAATTTGGATGGAGACATAGCTAGTGACAGCAGAATTTGCCTTTGAAAGTGACCTATTTGTCAGATATGGTAACCCATACCCGACTTAACCCATTGCATTTAACCCATCACTGGTGAGGAGTGAACACACACTGCAAGTCGTGAACACTCACACACACACACACCCCTGTGTAAAGGGGTTGTGTGTTTTGGGGTTTTGCAATGTTAAGGAGCAAGCTCCAAGAAGGGCTCGTCTGGGATTTAACCTGCGTACTGTGTACAGAACCAAACTGAACAAGTTGTTGCCAATGCAGTATTGTCGCTCTTTTTGAGCCCTGTGTCTGTCATCTCTTCAGAAGCTGTACTAGCAAACCAATAAGGTATGTGTCTGGACTCATTTACCAATTTTGACATAAATCTGTATCTCTGTATGTCAATCACAAGTGGTCTGGTATAAACAGAAAATGTAACTCCTATGACCACTTTTGTTTGGAACTATTAATATGTTTAAACTTGTATCAAGCGTAAAATCCACTTATGATTGTATTGCCGAAAAGTTGATTGTGTTAGTGAGTCTCCACCTCTTTTGCTTCCAAAAGTCCTGTGGTCTAGGGCCGACAGAAGATTGACTTCTAAAACTTGCAGTGTGTATGTGGCCTATATACTGTTTTCTATATACCCTTGTTTGTGTGTGTGTGTGTGTGTGTGTGTGTGTGTGTGTGTGAGAGTGTGTGTGTGTGTGTGTGAGAGTGTGTGTGTGTGAGAGTGTGTGTGTGTGAGAGTGTGTGTGTGTGAGAGTGTGTGTGTGTGAGAGTGTGTGTGTGTGAGAGTGTGTGTGTGTGAGAGTGTGTGTGTGTGAGAGTGTGTGTGTGTGAGAGTGTGTGAGAGTGTGTGTGAGAGTGTGTGAGTGAGTGTGTGAGTGAGTGTGTGAGTGAGTGAGTGTGTGAGTGAGTGTGTGAGTGAGTGTGTGAGTGAGTGTGTGAGTGAGTGTGTGAGTGAGTGTGTGAGTGAGTGTGTGAGTGAGTGTG